>OY482672.1:63474895-63542395 GCA_960531455.1 Urophora cardui | reverse complement strand
ATTATTATTATTATTATTATTATTATTATTATTATTATTATTATTATTATTATTATTATTATTATTATTATTATTATTATTATTATTATTATTATTATTATTATTATTATTATTATTATTATTATTATTATTATTATTATTATTATTATTATTATTATTATTATTATTATTATTATTATTATTATTATTATTATTATTATTATTATTATTATTATTATTATTATTATTATTATTATTATTATTATTATTATTATTATTATTATTATTATTATTATTATTATTATTTTAAAATAAATTTGTAGCCAATTGGCTCTGTAGCTATTATTTCGTTGTTCTGGTCTTACGGAGCACATTTACGTTTACTGTCGTACGAAACTTGCCATTGCTTTTCGAAACAATTGTGAACGCACACGAAACTTCTTCTAATTGTAGCAATTCAGGGCACCGGAGTGTAGCGAACAGCTAAAAGCTAAGGTATTTTTCTGAGCTGGAGCTAAATTCAATGGCAAAAGCGGATCAGGAGCTAGAGCTATAGCAAAAAAATAACTATCTCCTTATATATCTATATCAGGATCCACCAATACAGGTCGGCTCTTCAGATCAGCTGACTTCTTCTTTTTCTTCAACAGCTATCCAATTTCTTTGCTTCTGCATATTCTATACATACATTCGTGTTTACTATTAGTCAAATTCTTCGTTCTCTGAGTTTCTCCATCATTCGCTCGTGAGCTGAATGTCAAATTATTTCGTTCTCCTCTCAGTTTTGACATTCCGTTTGACATTCAGCTCACGGCATGTTTGTGTGTATGTACCATGGACCGACCTGGTAATTGGATCATGTATCTATATATAGATATAAACATTAAACCACTTTTTGCTAAGGTTTATACCGATGACGTTTTTAGTAGATTATCCTGAAAATATTCGCCCTATATGCCAAATAGTATCGAGTTTACCTATAACTCAAGTAGTCACTGAGCTTCTCTTTTCATCATAAAAAATATGATATCTGATTTAAGACAGACAGCGATGCAAAGGTGCTTCCGAAAAGTGAACATACAGTGCATACATAACGTTTTTTGTTTTTACATGGCCGTTTAATTCTAATAATTATTTTTATGTGAATTTTGTATGAGATATTGGCCAGTTTTTTGTTTATTATGAGGTGGAGCGGAGCCAGAGCAAAAAAACAAACAAAATATGGAAGCAAGAGCGGAATTCGAAGCAAAAAAAAAATTCGAGCTAAGAACGGAGCCAGAGCAATATATAAAATTTTATTAGCAGACCCAGACTGGAGTTAACGTAAAACATCTTTTGCTTCGAGGCCCTGCAGCAATTGTCGAACAGCTGTTCATTCATGCAAATCTGAAAATTTGAAAGCCGGAAAAATTTGCTTCAAAAGCGCAGAAATTTGTATATTTATAATAAATATTAAATTGTGGTATTTTAAATAATAATTACTGCAAGTTTATGACTGGCGACAGTGAAATGCGGCAAGAGAATGCCACCGACAGTGGAGTCATAGATGTGGCGCATTATCGCCGACTGGTTAAAATGTACATAGATATGGTAAATAGAATTGCTTCATTTATTCTATGTCTCTTTACGAAAATTAAATATAAGTAAATTTATATGTATTCCTTCAATAAAGTGTATAACTAGGAACAAAATATAGCGAGCTGAATTTAGAAAATTTATAGCAACACATGTACTTGTTTTTTTTATTGCAGCGCCGCTATCAAACTGCGCTCTTTTGGGCGGAAAAGGTGTGCGTTCTCAGCCAAAATGATCCCAAGGATGTTTATTGCCAGGCGCATTGTATGTTTCTATTGAAGGAATATCATCGCGCTGCTCACATTATACGGCGTTTCGAATTGGAGAAGCCGCATGTGGCCAGTTATAATTTGTTGTTGGAAAGTCTTTATGAGGCTAAAGAGCTAAATGAAGCTGTTAGTGTTATAAATACAATAGATATTGAATTTTTGGCATCATCATTAATAAACCAACCGCTAGATTGCGGTAGTTTGGATTGTCATTCTACATTGAATGTAGATGAAGCCAATAAGAATGTAGGTATAAATGTAAATTTGCGACATTTTGGGCTATGATTTCATTTATTACGTTTCTTTGTTTTTTGTGTTACAGGAAATTCTGGCTTCGATAAGCTTCATCAAAGGCAAAATCTATGAAGCGCTTGATAATCGCGGTTTGGCCATGGACTACTATGTTCAAGCATTACATAAATCTGTATATTGCTTTGAAGCGCTTGAAGCGCTAGTACAACATGAAATGTTAATGGCATGGGAAGGTATGAATACAAAAATTATACATAATACAGACAGAACGTGGGAATAAAAAGTTGATTGAGAGATATTTAACGATGGCTCTTATTCCAGAAAAGGAGCTAATGCAACATTTACCGCTGGCGCAGCAATCGAGCGAAACGGATGCGAAATTCATAAAAAAATTATACGAATCAAAGTTAAAAAAATACTATGAATCCATCGATCCTGTAAGTATACTTATTATGGATCGGCTTTCCATTATTCCAGCACGCCCTGAGAAAAATTACTTATGCAGGGCGGTAGAGGGGCTCTCACAGGTCTCAAAACTGAAAACCAAACTTGCCGGAGGCTTATAGTTCCCGAGATATTCCTTCTTAAAGTTGTGAAAATACTATGCAGAAGGACTTCACCGTGGCGGTAGCCACGGTTGGGGCACACGTCCGGACGGATAGCGTAGCCCAGGGTTATTTCTTATAAGCGCGGCCGAAGGCCGCCAACGCAGAAAAGTTTTTTTTTGCAAAATTTTCGCTAAACTCCATGTGTGGTGAAATTTGTATGGGAACTTTAACAGCAAATATCTCGGAAACTATAGGCCTCCGGTAGGTGGGGTCTTCAGTTTTGTGATCTGGGGGCCCTCCTCTACCCTCCTAATCTTTTCGCTCCTGCTGGGACACTGTTATCCCACAGAATGTTCACTTGACCCTGAAACTTGAAATTTTCATTGTGAGCTAAGCCAAAAGGTTCCAATCAGTAGCTGTAAGCAATAACTAAAATTTACCTTTATCCACGTGCCATACAGTTTCGGTCATGCTTTGTTTTGATCATTTGTTTGTGAGCAGCCGCTAATATTGCATCGAATTTATGCGTAATTTCGACAAATAAACTACGGATATATATAAGTGGAGTTGATTTTTGTAAAGAAAAATACTGCCCTCGTACTGGTAAGTAGAAATATATATTTTTGTGAGTATTTTGTGAAATATATTGAGAGAAAAGGAGTTTTGGGACGTATATATCCCAATAGGGTTTTACATAGGGACATATATCGCTCATTTGCTGCAAAACCGGCATAAGTAAAAAAAATCGATTGTCCAGAAAACGCTTTTAAAGTTTGCAACTGACTCCAATCTTACACAGAAAATAGAAAATCCTACAAATTCAAAACAAACCAATTCAGTATAATATATTTAACATATCCATAAAGCAAAATCAACACCAAGTATCCATTTATGGTTTTTTCCTGAATAAGAACCAACTCTCCTTTGCATAATGACGTTATTGTTGCAAAAATATATTCAATAGAGCGTCTTAAGTTATAATGTGTCATTATTGTTGAGAAAAAAAAAACAATAAGTTCGTATTAATTCATTTTATTTTCAATCTTTTGAACTTCAAATATACATATTATGTACTTATGAATATCACAAAAATAAACATAAATTAATTATAATTCATACACCGAGAGAAAAGATATTGGTAGATCAACGGGATTACGGGTTAAAACAACAGATTCCACAGTCAAATCACATCCAAAGGATATATCTGTTAAATTGACAGACGATATTCTGTTTTAACAGTTTTATTGTTGTGCTACTCTGAAAACAAAAAATCGCTGTGAATCCAAACACTTTTGCTGTTAAATCAACAATTTTCCGCAGTTGAAATTTTGTCACTTAAAAACAGATCTGTTAAATTCCGATTAAAATTAATAATGATTAATTTTTTTGGATTTTTTAATTTTAATGATTATTTTAATTGTCTTACATTAAGCGGACAATTAATAATCGATTAAATTAAAAAAATTGTAAAAAAAATCATGATTACTAACCATTAAAAAAATAATCGGAAATAATCATATAATCACATAATTTTTTTTAATCGCATGATTATTTTTAATTGCCCAATTATTTTGAATTGTTTGATTATTTTTAATTGCCAAAATTTTTTTTATTGTATGATTATTTTTAATTGCTCGATTATTTTCAATTGTGCGATTATTTTCTTTAATATGATTATTTTAAATTATTTTTGAAAATAGGTATGTGTAGGTATGTACATATATACATGTATGTGTGTTTGTATGTGTGCATGAATGTGTGTATGTATATATGCATGTGCACATGTATGTATGAATATATGTATGTATGTTTTGTTCACAAACAAATTTGAAAAGAAACAAAAAATTAAAAATAATTAATCGATTAATTAATTAATCATGCAATTAAAAAAATCATAGATAATTTGAAATAATCATATAATTGTATTAATCATGCAATTAAAAAAAATCAAAAATAATTGAAAATAATCAAGTAATTGCGTTAATCATGCAATTAGAAATAATTGAAAATAATCTAAATAATTGTGCAATTAAAAATAATTAATCGATTAATTATTTTTTTTATATAATTTAATTAACTTTTAATCATTAAAAAGGTGAAAATAATCGTAATTAATCATTAAATAGTTACAACAACAAAACATGCTTTAATTAATAATCATTAAAATTTTTAATCATTAAATAACAGGTCTGCTTAAAAATAAATCCCTTTGTGTTTTACATGGCCATTTATTTCTAACAATTACTTTATAATGTGTATTTTGAGAGCTATTGGCAAGTTTTTTAAATATTTTGTTTGCATTTTTCTCTTCATCCTCCCTCCGTTCTGTTTCCAAGTACAAATATGTAGCTTCATCTCCGCTTGTTTTCCATTGCGGTACCTTCTTCGCCTTCACTGCTTGCTATATTATTTTCTCTATTTTATATTCTCCTCCGATTTCAAACCATGACATCAACCTGAAATTCAATCCAACGGCATCATATTGCTAGCTTAGAGTTCAAACTGTGTAAGTCCATTTTTATGAAAAAGTGTATTTTTATGTAGAACGCTAGAAAAATCAAATACGCGCTACGCTTAACAAGTTTCTGATACTTGTCATATTTCTACTCGTTGGTATTCTGTGATACGCAAATTGTGTAAGTTCAAAAAAACGAAGAAAATTGTGTAAGTCCAAAATTTTATATGAACAGAAATTTTTTTGCATTTCGAAATTTTTTTATTTTTTGTTTTTTGTCTCTCCAACAAAGTTTGAAAAAAGGAATTACACAATTTGCACTCTAAGCTAGCGATATGTATATTGAATATTGAACTTTAGTGGCTATTATACTTACCTTTGTTCGAACAAGCATCCGTGAATTAAAACTCACACACGCAAGCAAAGCAACAATTAACAACGGAGAAAGCTGGCAAAATAAATACTTTTTCTTTTGATAGTCAACAGTAATGATTTGTTGAATCAACAAATAAATATAAAGGTTACAGCAACAGATATTAGGGTTAAGTTAACAGTGACTCAGTTATATCAACGAAAATTTCTGTTAATAATTGACGATCAGTTGTGTTGAACTAACAAATAGGTTTTAATAGATATATTTGTTAAAGTAAAATATGTTTTCGTTTATATAACTCTAAATCTACTTAAACATATTTCTGTTAATTTAACGAATTTAGGGATTAACAGAAGAAAACTGTTGATACTACTGTGATTATTTTTCTGAGTGTAGAAACAGTCTTTTGAACTTAAGAAATTAAGGAACTCTTTAACATCTTTTCATCTTAAGTTATAATTCATAAACGAAAAATGTTAATTTTTTACTTCAAGTAATTAAAAAATTAATGGATTACATGTTTCGTCTTGCTATCCTCACTATCACTTTCTTGTTGCGGTGATTTTGGACAGTATATTGCATCAGCCACGGAGTCGTCAAATTCTTCCGAAAAAGAGGATTATCGGGATAAACTCGAAGATGATTTGCTACTGTTGCAGTTTGACATTTTAAAATAACCTAAAACAACAACTTTTATTATTGTGATCGTGCGTTTTATTCATACATAGCTATATTTTTTATCAGCAATAGCATCATATTTTGTGTTAATGAGAGCAATTTATTGATACTGTTAATAATTCTATATTCAACAACGACACATTTTGTTATAATGTAAAATGATGACTGTTTATTAGTCATTCTTTTATATGTAATAACGTCATATCACGAAATACTTAAGTTGGCGATAGTATTTTTATCAACTAGAACGTCATATTTTGTAATATACCATGTTTGAATTAAATCAAACTTTTCAACAAGATAGTCATAACTGAAATTAGCGCTGTGTACTTGAAAAAATCTAGATTAAAAATACCATTACCTTTTCACGAAGAACTCCACAACACAAAATATGCCTCTGTTTGAGAAAGCCAAACGATCTTAACACGACGGCAGCAGTGGCACAACTGAGATATGTCGTTCTCACGTATAAAAAAAGTTGAAACAGATGAAATGAAATAACGGCATATTCTCTTCTCAAGCGGAGCATATAAGAGATATTCGTATGAATTTTTTACTCAACATGAAGCATGGAGGAACAATAAAGGAGAATGCATAAGATCAGCTGACTTCTTCTTGAATCTTCATAAACACACGAACACAAGCATTTTTTGTTGTTGTCATATTCCACACACACACGCACCCTAGCATTTCCATAGGGGCCACATCTGTCAAATTCTTCTACATTCCTCTTTGCATGACACTTCTGGCCCCACTATGTATGAAGGTATGTCGTCATGCGTAAACCTTTATTGTTGAATCATGACATGAAGTATGATATAGCGAACAATTCTGCATCATTAACTCAAAAATCACGTTTTTTGATTTATGCCGGTCTTGCAGCAAATGAGCGATATGTCCTAGCAGTACGTTGCATATCATGTATCATACAGTTGTAAAATTCGAAATTTGCCGAAATTGAAGTGCGAGGAAATAAGTGTATTACTCGAATAAGACGACGATGAAGCCAGTGAATTAGGTACTGATTTCAGTGACGGAATTGTTAGTATATATAGTCCTTTGTCAGATAAATCCACTGACAATGACGATCAACTGACAATGACGATCCTAGCAGTGATTCAGAGGATAGCTAGTTGAGTGACGAAGGATTTAATTCGAACGATGGCATAGATAATCAACCTTACATCGGAGAACCTGCAGAACCCTTAGCCACATTTCTTTGGAGCACACCGGATGAGACGCTTATTCCAAGAAAATCGGCTACTAACCAACGTGGTTGCAAAATCGTGGACAATATTTCGCATCACTCAACGACCTAAATCAAATTTAAAAACTTTTGGTTTGTTATTAAATTCTCATTTTCAATTTTCTTTATTACAGGTACCATTGCGGTGAAGTGGCAGGATGTCAAGGATGTAATGCTGCTCACTAATTACCACACATCCGAAATGAGCACAGTGAAACACAAAATGAAAGATGGGACTGAGCAAGTGTTTTCGTGTCCTGACATCGTCAAGACATACCGCGCTATAATGGGTGGTGTGAACTTGGCGGATCAAATGTCTGGATTATATTACATAAATGGAAAATCAAAGAAATTATGGAAAAAGTTTTTTATCATGGCATGATGATGGCTGCTGTCAAAAATTGGATTATATATTCGGAACTAAATAGGAAGAAATATCCTTTTTTGCCAGTGCTTGTCGAAATTTCTGAGTCGCTAATTGAAATAGTAAAGGAATCTACCGTATATAAACGATCGCGTCGAACTGGAGGTCATCAAAGAGGTACAAATCAATGAGAAACGTGGGTGATCATTTACCCATCGGACAGTCTAAAAGACGTACATGCGTTGCATGCGCCGATCGAAAAGTCGCGAAAAGAACAAAAATTATTTGCCGTACTTGTAACTTGGCATCCTATATACAATGTTTGCTCCATCACACTCATAAGATAAATAAAATTATAAATCATATGATATTTCCAAACAAGGTTTTCTATTTTCTATGTGTAGTTTCTACACTGCTGGGTCAAATATGTCCCATTCTGAAATACTGTTGGGACACATATATCCCATCTAAAAATACCGTTATATACAAAAGGAACAAGATTCATTTAATTTCTACACACCTAAAGTACCAATGGGTATCCAAAAAGTCAAAAATAAAGTTTGTGCTGTTCCCCTACAAAAGTCGTAGCGAAAGGGCTAAAAAACCGTTTATTTCTAGCCGTGGGGGACTCGTCTAAAATTTTACCTATCTCGGAAACCATAAGCCTCCGGCAAGTTTGGTTTTCAGATTTGGGATCTGTGAGAGCTCCTCTACACCCCTGTATAAGTCATTTTTCTCGGGGCGTGCTGGAATAATGGAAACATTTCCCATTATTATGATGCTAAATATACATACACTTATTCTAAATATATAAGCATTGACGCACATTATTTGCTTTAACTAACAGTCCACCAGCGACCAAACCATCAAAGAATTAAATGAAAAGATACAAAAAGCTCAGGCATCAGACGCACAATTACACAAAAACGTGTTATCAAAGTATATGACGCCACAAATAATGTCACCGGCAAACAAGTAATACAAACTAAAGATATTAATGTTTTTCCAACAACAACAACAACAACAATAATGCTTCTATTTTTACACTTTTTTTGTTTAAAGGGTTCTAGAGGATTTAAAAAATTCACCATTCTCATTGCAAATCAGTCTCACACGTGCCTCCTCTCTAATTAACGATACCAATCGCTCACATATGGAGACACCAGGCAGGGAACGAACAAAGGAGGCAGATCATAAAAATTGTTTGCCATTAGCAACATGTCTTAGTCGTTTAAAAAAGAGCACAGATATAATGGCTGCCGATGCAGAGAAATTATTCTATGATTGCGAATATAAGAAATGTTATAAAATCTTACAAGAGTATGTAATTGAAATTTTGCTTCTTTGTTTTTCTTGTTTTTTTTTTGCAAGTGTTTGTTGTAATATTCGTTAACCTTTATCACTTGCAGATTGCTGACAGCAGATCCTTATCACAATGCTGGCTTAACACTACAAATTGGCTGCTTAGTTGAATTCGGCGATTACAACAGTAAGTTCTTTAGTTATATGCAAACCTTTGCTGTGTCAATTAACCTATTTTAGTCTTCTAAACTTTTTATTAAAGTTAAAACCTTTGTTGCTGATCCTTCTTTGAAGTATAATCTAAAATATGTAACCTACTCACTGCGTATATTTTTACAGAACTTTTCTACGTTGCACACAAGCTTGTCGATCGCTATCCCGATAAGGCGATTTCATGGTATGCAGTTGGCTGTTATTACGATTTGATTGGCAAGAGTGATCCGGCGCGCAGATATCTTTCTAAAGCTACATCGCTTGATCGGCTTTATGGTCCTGCATGGTTGGCTTATGGGCATTCGTTTGCCAAAGAAAATGAGCACGATCAGGTATATGGGCAAGCAATTTCTGTATATATAATCAAACTGGTATTCTAATATACTCTTATTACAGGCCATGGCTGCTTATTTCAAAGCTACACAACTTATGCGCGGCTGTCATCTACCACTGCTCTACATTGGCGTAGAATGTGGACTAACGAAGAATTTGGAATTAGCAGAGAAATTCTTCTTTCAAGCCATGTCCATAGCACCATTGGATGTATTCGTTTTGCATGAATTGGGCGTGATCAAATATGAATATGAATAGTAAGATCATAATTCAATTAAAAAAAAATTAAATTGAAAGTAAATAATTGCAATTTCTATTAAAACAAAGCTACAAGAGCGCAGAAGAAGTATTCCTACGCACCGCCGAAATTGTGCGCGCACGCGCCAAGGAAAATATGGATGAAATATCACCGCGTTGGGAGCCATTATTCAATAATTTAGGTCATTGTTGTCGCAAACGCAAGAAGTACCGGGAGGCACTAACTTACCATCAATATGTAAAGAAATATTTTTTATAAATTTAATATTTCCCAAATAATATCTATTCCCATTACTCATGCATATCATGCAGGCTCTACTGCTGAAACCGCAAAGTCCACAAACTTACACAGCAATGGGTTTCGTGCATGCACTAATGGGTGATCTTGAAGAGGCGCTCATTTATTTTCACAAAAGTTTGGCAATCAATCGTGATTGCATTGTGACAACAACAATTTTGAAAACATGCCTGGAAGATCTCATGAATGATGAAGTCATAATTAAGGATATTTGTGGTCGCGATTTCAGTGGCACAACATCATCATCATCGGCCAAGTCGGCATCGAAACGTTTGCCAACCATAGAAGAGTCGCCGGCAAAATTGAACTGCGTTAAATTGAAATTCGATGAGGAGGATAGCACAACAAATCAAACAGATAAGTCTGATAGCAATGTGATGGATGTCAGTATGGATTTGTAATTAATGTTTTTAGTGTTCAGAAGGGAATACATATATAATATAAAGCAGGAAATGCGGTTTCCAGTTCATAACGCAAGGTATTTTTGAAAATTAAGCGATTTAATTTCGTAACTTTAACATACTTTAACGCGCTAACACCTCCACGAAGCGGCCGTTTTGATCCCTTTTTAGAAAGCTCGCAAAAAATAGTATTTTGAAAGTCGATAGAGGGCTAAAATGTTCTAGAAAATTATTCGCCATAAAATTTCACTAGGGGTCACCTCAGACAAACACTTTGTGCAAAGAAAATAAAAGACCTGTCGCACAGTGTATTTATTCTCGTCGATATGCATTATTAAAAAAATGTGACAACTCAGTGGATTAGAGCGTATCGCAACAAAAAAGATCGCCGTACTCCCTCCCCCATATGATTTCTTTTTCGAAAACATTTCTGGAAAATTTTTTTTTCACGCCGCTAGATGTCGCTAAAATTGATTTTTTCATATCTTCGGTATTTATGGTTTGATAAACCAATCTCCTTGACTTAAGAGGAGGGTTCCTACCTTGTAATTGTATTAACCCTATGCGCGCCATTGGGGTCACTTCCACCCAGTACCTAGTTTATACCACCTTAATATAATAATAATAATACAATGGCGCTATTATAACTCTGACAAGTTTTTATGGCCGAGCTTCTTTCCCAATTCGAGGTGTGCTCCTTTTGTTTTTTTCTACTAATTGGGTGGACCTACAGTTTTATGCCGGCTCCGAACGGCGAATGCATTTTTTGTGAACCACCTTAATGTAACTTTTCTATACCGGCATGTTAAACGTCGCCAAACACTTAATCTTTTGCAAAAAATTTATTTCCATCGATTCAGTAGAACCGCAAATAAAACACATTTAACATTTCGAGGAATATAAGTTTTTCGTTTCCTCTGGTCTTTTAGGTTTATTTTACAAAGATTTTTTCTGAAGAGTCCACCACTGAAATTTCATGCCGAATAATTTTCTAGAAAATGAATTTTAGCGACATCTAGCGAAGTCGAAAAAAATTAAAATTTTTCCAGAAATGTTTTCCAAAAAGAAGGCATCAAAAAATAAAAATTAAAAACCCAAACTTAGGGATCGGACCATAAATACCGAAGATATGAATAAAATTAATTTTAGCGACATCTAGCGGCGTTTTCGAAAAAGAGAGCATATGTGTAGAGTACGGTGGATTTCTTTTGGTCCATATAAGCGAGCCGACCTAATGTGTATTTGTGGCAAGCTGTTTTGACAAACCCATTAAGGGCCATTTACTCAACCTCTGATTAACGCTAACCACGGTTAAAGTTCGGTTAAACATCATTATCGACTTCACCAAACCAGGTATTTAACATGCGGTCGAAAATGCAGTGCCTCGTTTAACCCGTCCTCGGTCCTCCGACAAGCGTTAATCAGAGGTTGAGTAAACGACCCTAACTTTATCAAACGAAACATTTAACATGTGGTCGATAATGCAGTACATATACATATCAGTGAACTTCACAAGCAGATTGAATTTTCAAACAGATTGTTTTGCACAAGCAAGCAACGAAAACAAACAATCTAAGCACCGCTTGTAACCTAACAATCACAAGCGCGCTTGGGATTGTGTGCATTTTTTCAATCTAAGCGCTGCTTAGATTGTTTAAAAGCAAACAAGCTCTTGCTTGTTTGTTTAAAAGCAAACCAAGCTAGCGGTTGCTTGAAAAAAAAAAATTCAATCATTTTCAAGCAAATTTCAATCAAAAGCAAGCAGGCAGGAGGAGATTTTCAATCAGCGTTCATTTCGCTTTTTCAAAAGCAGATTTTTAAGATCTTTCAATCATTAGATGTGAAGGAATAGGCGCACAGAAATGGAAGATGAACTCAATTCTACCAGTATTTTTCTGCAGATAATTGTAAGAAAATGAAGGACAAAGCCTTTTGTACATATTTAAGCATGCATATACCCTGCAAAAATTCCTGGTTGTTGACAAATCAGGTCTAAAAAAGGTGTATGCTGGCAGGACTGCTTCTGTTATGCACTCACTTTGTCTACTCCTAACTTTCTAATACATGACATCAACAAAAGAAAATCAGCCTTATTTCAAGCCTTACGCCAAACAAATTTGCTACCTTTATAATTTCCTGGCCTTATTTCGGAAGCCTTTAAATGTGCTGTTTAATTCTTAAATAAGGCTAAAATAGTTTGGTGGGTATGTCCGCAAATTTTGCGACCAGCAGTTTTTATATGTAAATGGTCTTCTCGTCGAAATGTTCAACATTCGACCCAAAAACAAAAGAAAATTTGTATGTATGCACATAAATTTATGTTTATGAGTACGACATTGAAATTCCCAAAGGAACTAAGAAATTATGGAAACAAATAACTAGCGGGAATGTGACAAAAATGCAAGTAGCTTAATTGTCATTAGATTCTCACCAGCTTGAAAATGGTCAATTGAGTAATCATTCCAATGAAACTACTGCTGTATGTAGTATTATTATAAGCAAATTCACTTTTGAAACATGGAATTTAAAGAAAATCTGCCATCATTGTACGTGAAAGAGTAGGCGCACAGAAATGGAAGATTAACTCAAATCTGATCTAGTATTTTTCTGCAGATAATTGTAAGAAAATAAAGGACAAAGCCTTTTGTACATATTTAAGCATGCATATACCCTGCACAAATGCTTGTTGTTGACAAATCAGGTCTAAAAAAGGAGTATGCTGGCAGCACTGCTTCTGCTATGCACTCACACTGTCTACTCCTAACTTTCTAATACATGACATCAACAAAAGAACATCAGCTTTATTTTAAGCCTTACGCCAAACAAATCTGCTACCTTTATAATTTTCTGGCCTTATTTCGGAAGCCTTTAAATGTGCTGTTTAATTCTTAAATAAGGCTAAAATATTTTAGTGGGTATGTCAGCAAATTTTGCGACCAGCAGTTTTTATATGTAAATGGTCTTGTCGTCGAAATGTTCCACATTCGACCCAAAAAAAAAAAAGAAAATTTGTATGTATGCGCATACCACATGTATGTATGTATATACATTCTGTTTTCTACACGCATCAGTATTTTATCCTTTTGTCAACAAAGGAAAATATTTTTGTATGTAAATATGTACATATGAATGGCCTTGTAATTACCTATCCTCTATTTGCAAAGGCGTCAATATTCTAACCTTTTTGTATTCTATACCTACTTTGTTAAAAAACCAAAATATACATATGTATGTATGGATATACATGTATGGCATTCTACCGACTTTTGTAACAGACCAAAATACATATCCCGGAAAAAATGTGCGAATAATCCCGATAGAGATTTATCCCGGATTGATCTCTTTCGGGAACAATGAGTCCACAATTAGGCCTCGATTTTTCCCGAACGGGTATAAATGTAAACTAATCCATTTCATACCGAACGGGAAAAATCAATTACAATTATACACTCAATACTGACTATTAAAAAAATTTTTAATTTATTGAATAGATTTTTTTACAAAAGTAAAACTTATTGTAAAATATTTAAATAGGCATGAACATTTATAATTTTTAAAGAAATTTTATAAGAAACAGCCTTGGATAACAACTTACACTCGCATAATGCATTCTCAAAACTTAAAATATTTTCAGATATTTTTTGAAAAGATTTCACTACACGATAAAAGCTAATTGAATAAACTTTCTTCTAATATACATATATAACAATATAAAATTTTAGACATTTTCATAAAAAATAGCCTTGGCTTACTATTTTGGATGAAAGCGATTAATCAACATTTGTACCTGTTCGGGTATACAAATTGAACAATTAGTCTCTTCAAAGGACATGCTCGAATAAATACGATCAATTCGCTCCATATAAAGGGAAGCATGCTCCCTTGCGATTGATCCCGGACACGTCCCGGAGAAATCGCATTTTTTGCAGGACATTCCACTTTGCTCATAAAAACTCATAAAAACACACTCATGCATATGTACATATGTGCATACATACAAATTTTCTTTTATTTGGAGACAAAAGGGTGGATTGTTGAATGTTTCGACGACAAGACCATTTACATATAAAAAGTATTGGTTGCAAAATTTGCGGATATACCCACCAATAACGAAATAAGGCCAGAAAATTATAAGGATAGCAAATTTGTATGGCGTAAGGCTTAAAATAAGGCTGATTTTGTTTTGTTGATGTCATGTATTTGAAAGTTAGCAGTAGACAGAGTGAGTGCATAGCAGAAGCAGTCCTGCCAGCATACACCTTTTTTAGACCTGATTTGTCAACAACCAGGAATTTTTGCAGGGTATATGCATGCTTAAATATGTACAAAAGGCTTTGTCCTTCATTTTCTTACAATTATCTGCAGAAAAAAACTGGTAGAATTGAGTTCATCTTCCATTTCTGTGCGCCTATTCCTTCACATCCAATGATTGA
Organism: Urophora cardui; assembly: GCA_960531455.1. Taxonomy (NCBI): domain Eukaryota; kingdom Metazoa; phylum Arthropoda; class Insecta; order Diptera; family Tephritidae; genus Urophora; species Urophora cardui. The sequence continues at coordinate 63,527,418 of OY482672.1, read as the reverse complement.
AAGATCTTCTTAAAAATCTGCTTTTGAAAAAGCGAAATGAACGCTGATTGAAAATCTCCTCCTGCCTGCTTGCTTTTGATTGAAATTTGCTTGAAAATGATTGAATTTTTTTTTTCAAGCAACCGCTAGCTTGGTTTGCTTTTAAACAAACAAGCAAGAGCTTGCTTGGAAATTTTTCAATCAGCTTGTTTCGCTTTTAAGCAGATTGAAAAAATTGTAAACAAGCTATTGCTTGTTTGTTTAAAAGCAAACCAAGCAAGGGAGAGATTGGAAAAAATTTCAAGCGCTTGAAAGGGCAAACAAGCTGCTTGTGCAGATCACTGATACATATCTCTCCTTATGTACTACATTACCGACCACATGATAACACCCCTATTGCGAGTGTCAACTGTGATAGATAATCGACTGTTGATCGATCAAAGAGCATGTAAATATAATGCTCCAACAGTCGATTATCTATCACAGTCGACACTCGCAATAGGGGTGATATCTATGGTTTGATAAAGTCGATAACGATGTTTAACCGGACTTTAACCGTGATTAGCGTTAATCAGAGGTTGAGTAAACGGCCCTAAGAGAAGTTCCCTGCAAAAAAATGTGCGATTAATCCCGAAAGAGATTTGTCCCGGATGGATCTCTTTCGAGAAGTATCGGTCCACAATTAGTCCCCGATTGTTCCCGTACGGGTATAAATGTAGACTAATTGTAGACCAATTGTTCCCGAACGGGTATAAATGTAGACTAATTGTAGCCCAATTGTTCCCTAACGGGTATAAATGTAGATTAATCGCTTTCATCCCGAACGGGTATAAATGTATATTAATCGCTTTCATTCCGAACGGGTACAAATCTAGATTCCTTAAATGTAGAAATTTTACAAAAATATGCAATGTATTTAAAAGATTTTAGAACAACCGGTAAAACGAATTGAACACCCTTTTTTAATAACAATTTTAACAAAATGTTGCCTAAAATATTCTATGAAAAAATCCTTTACATTACGCTCATATAATGCATACTTGAGTCAAAACCTACAATTTTTTTATTTATTTATTGAGATTTTTTTACAAAAGTAAAACATTATATAATCTTTATTTAAATATGCATGAACATTTACAATTTTTTATAGATTGTTATAAAAATTGCCTTGGCTAACAACTTAATAAATCTACATTTGTACCTGTTCGTGTTGAAAGCGATTGATTTACATTCGTACCCGTTCGGGATGAAAGCGATTAATCTACATTTGTACCCGTTCGGGTATACAAGTTGAACAATTAGTCTCTTCATAGGACATGCTCGAACAAATGCGATCAATTCACTCCATAAGTATAAAGGGATGTAAAATTGTATTAGTCGTCCCGGATTAATCGCATTTTTTGCAGGGTTGCGAACCAATACTATTGTATTAGAAATATATTATCGCAGAGTAGGTACATGTTACTGATACCGTTTTCAACTCTCACCAAAAGTTACAGTAAATTATATACATATCTTTCAAACAGCAGAAAAATTATGCACCTTCTATCTACAAACGCTTCAGTTCAATATGCTGCCCAGAAATATTGACTGGTGTAAAATTGTCTATGAGATAACTGGCATAACTTTTTTCGCTGCTCTATACCTAATCAGTTTACATTTGTCCATGCACAAACAGCTGAACAATGAGTCAATATTTATTTACTGACTATTGATTTTTTTTAATTGCCAAATATTAGCTAAATACAACTTAACTAAATTTATCTAGCACAAACTTAATGTAACATAAAATATGTGAACTTGAATTCCCTGGAATTGCCCATTTTTTGAAGAACATGTGTTTTAAATGTTAAGGTTAACGCGTTGTCATGAAATTTATCTTGACACTGAACGAATCAGCGCTGTCTGCAGTTATTCATTTCCTTATTTTTAATGCCATGAGAGCCGTGGGTGTGAAACATGAAAGCTTTAAATAGCAGCTATGCATTCTCTAGTGGCGCATACTAATTTTTTATAACAATCGATGTACACACAAGAAATACTTTAGGAAAAGCCGTTTACTCAACCTTTGATTAACGCTAACCGGAGGATAAAGCAGCGGTTAAGATATGTACTGCATTATCGACCATATATTGAGAGTTTGGCTTGATGAAGTCGATAATGATGTTTAAGCTCTTGGGGCTGTTTACTCAACCTCTGATTAACGCTAACCGGATGATAAAGGTGGGGCTAAGCTGTGTACTGCATTATCGACTGATGTACGATGGTACATGCATAAATATTTGTGTAAATACATGTTGTAAAATCTATGAATATTCGTGGATGTACATTGCGAAAGTTTGTCAACAACTACTGATTGTGTTTATAAACAAGCAGTGTGGAGACATTTCCCTAAAAGCCCGTCTCCACATAACTTGTTTCACCAACAAAACATCTAGAAAAACATCTCGCTAAATAACCCGTCTCCACGGGGCTGATCGTGATTCAGTTTAACATTTCTCTTTCTTGCTCTTCTTAAATGTTTGTATGTTTGCTTATATTTTGCGTTTTTGTTTTGGTCTGTGTGAGATTTCGATAGATTTCCGATACAAAATTAGAGAAGACATCGATATCATCGAGGTTGGCAAGATGATTCAGAATGAAACAGTGTTTCAATCTTCACTCGCTCTCAGAAATTTTGTATGGAAATTGGCGACTTTCGGCACTGGTTTCCGTGTCGAAACAAGATTGAGAGAGAAAATGCAGAAAAAAGAGCGAAACACGTTATGTGGAGACATGGTATTAAAGTATGCACACTGGTCACATTTGTATGGAGAGTGGGACAAAACTCAGTTTCTTGGAAACGGATGGACCTATCGAAACCAAATTTTGCACATTGGTGTTCCACTAAACGACTCATCTTTCAGAAAAAATAAAAACATATATGTTGTAATCCACGCCCACCACTAACGCTAGTTTACAGCCAAAAACAAGTAAACCAGGAATGGGGGAGGATAGGAATTGAGATAACGATAATTTTATGTTTTTTTGTTATCACTTCATTCAAAAATTATTTTCGCTGGGGTTACAAATGCGATAAACACAAGCAGTATCTCATTCGAAAGGCAATTAAAATACGCTTCAAATGACATACAACTTGTAGTGGTCTAATAAAAACTCGCTGAGCGATAGCTGGTTAAAATTGTGTGCATGTTTTGCGATTTTTGAAAAAATTTTGATTTTCAAAGTAAGTTTTTTACAAAAAGCTGTAAAAATCAGGAAAGTTTTATTCTTTTAAAAATTTGACCATTTAATTGCAAAGAGTTTAAGCGTAATATCAGAGAAATCCGATGAATACTTTATTTTTGGCGATTTTTTTCTTGTGAAACAAAAAGGATATTTTGGATGAAAAGCTTGGTTAGGTGACTTAACTATGTGAAAATGACTTCATAGGTCAAGAGGACATTAGAAGAAAATATAGAGCTTCCAAAGACCAAACTAATGACATTTGAAATTAAAAAATCCGATGTCAAATAACAAAGTTACAATTAAAAAAAATATTTCCGCGATATTTCGCGGGATAAAAAAAATTGTATGGAGATCAACTCAATTACTCAGATTTTATCGAAAATAAAGTTTTATCGAATACAGTCGACGTACATACATATGTACAAAAATACGTAAAAGGAGCATCTTGGGCAACAATATTTTTTATAGACTAGCTACATTTAATATGATATTTTAAGAAAAAGGGAAAAAGGGAAAAATGTATAAACAGGCTTCTCAAGAGAACACTTGAAACAACCCAAATCTGATTATAAGATCTGGTCCAGAATGGTCCTTAGTTGTTAAAAGTTTAAATGAAAATGCTAATGCTTTAAAATTACGCTCATAGAAAAACTAAGATTTCTTTATCTTGTATTTTGCTAAAAATAAATTGTTCTCACTGTTTTCTTTTGCTAAATCATGAAACATACCTTTTTCTTACGTTTGCTTAGTTATCCGCATTTTTTTGCACTCAAATTTGAAATCTCACAAAAATCATAATACTCTTATTTACACAAACTTTTTCCAGAAAAAATTTTTTTTTTCAAATGTGTTGACTTTAAATGAGCCAAAGTAACATTTAATGATGTCTATTGCGTATAGGAGGTTTTCCATAAAATTCAATATATTTCCCACGGAAATGCATGACAGAAATTTCTTTTTGAGACACCAACATTTTTTACTTTTGTGTATGGGGGCTGACCAGTGTGCAACGATGTGATGTTAACGAATATTTAATTCACGATAATCCAATTCGTTCCACCAAAGCTACAAACAATGTAGCTGCTACATGACGAAAAATATGAATTCAGTTGCAATCATGACGCAATAATACAGGTGACCTTTCCTTTTTAGTTTTAGTTTAAATACAGAGAAAATGCAATGAATTGAGCTTTAAAAGGTGCCTTTGTTTAATGTGTGCATACGTAGGTCCACTCCCCAAACATACTTAGATTTAAGTAAAAATTGTCTGGACGAGTTTTGAGTATTTTTTTTTAATTTTCCGTTGGATATTGAACCCCGCCCCCCCCCCCCCCCCCCTCAAAATATTTTTCTGTGTGCGCCACTGCACAAAACTGTAACTTTTTTTTATTAAAAAAAAATCCTTTGAAAAAAACTTAAATCAAACTAATTCTAATAACTTTAGTCATTCCTATTTTTCATTATAATTTTTTTTTTTTTTTTTCAAACAACCGTTAATCGTTGCATTTTACCCAAAGTCCTATCAACAACTTTCCACTCTAAATCACAAAGCCCATTTTTAAAAAAAAAGTAAAAGTATAAAAAAAATTCAACGTCGCTTATCGGGCAACACAAAAGCCAAAGTCAAAGCCGAAATCTTCCAAACATAACAACTACATTAAGATTGCTTTTTAACTAATTACATATGTACATAAACATAAATTTATATTATCACACAAAATTCATACTATAACCCAAAATATTTGAATAAAGTTAATACCGTGGCAAATACTTATGGTCGACGTTAGCGTAAATAAACATTTTTTACAAGCCATTTGCCGGTATTACATGCATACATATTTGTATTTTTTCACGGCGAACAAACGGCGACTAAATCAACAAAGCCGCACCACTTGCGGGCGAGTTGAGAAGGTCGATAAGCTCGTGAGCATGGAAAGGTGAGAAGTAAGAAGTACCGTAACGCGGTAACGGTTTTCATATATGCATATACATATGGCCGCTGTGGTGCAGTGGGTAGAGTGCTCGCCTGCTATGCCAGAGGTCTCGGGTTCAAACCACGGTCCGAGCAAAACACCAAAAAAATTTTTCTAATTAGTAAAAATCCAATTATTGGGTTTTTTAAGAGCAGCGGTCACCTCTCGGCAGTGGGCGGCATACCCTCCGAGAGTATTTCTGCCATGAAAAAGCTTCTCACAAAAAATGCATTCGCCGTTCGGAGCCGGCATAAAACTGTAGGTCCACCCAATTAGTAGGAAAAACAAAAAGGAGCACACCTCGAATTGGGAGAGAAGCTCGGCCATAAAACTCGTCGGAGTTATAATAGCGCCATTGTATTATTATTATATTATTATTATATACATATATACATACATATATACATATATGTACATGAGTATATGGTCGTTTAAACTGCATAACCGCCTAAGTGAGACTTTCATAACCGCCCATGCCAAAGTTGAGTTTTGGGAAACTTTAACTTCTGGCACCCAACTCTATCGATCCATACGGTAAATTCGGTTTTTGGGAAGCTCTATATTTCTTTCTACTGTCCTTTCAAGCTCTGCAGGGGCGTCAGTAATTCCATTTTAATTTATGGCACAAATTTTGATTTGGTCGTTATGAAAATATTACTTAGGCGGTTATGAAGCTTAAACGACGATATGTATGTTAATATTTGATGAATTTATGGCCGATAAGCGTCGGTAGTGTATTTTATTTTTTTTTTAAATCAAAACGATCATTTCATATTCTACATGCTCGTGTGTATGTATGTTAATATCTTTGTATGGATGTATGTATGTAGCAGCAACATCGAGTCGTCGAATTCGTTGAAGGCATTCCACCAATTTTTGCAGAGTGTATAAAAGTGAGCGATTGCGTAGAATTGAGTGCAGTTCTAATGGAACATTCTTAAGTGCGCGGCAAAGCGAATATCCAAAACATAACATATTTTTGGTATTTTTGTTTAGTTCATCCCAAAGCCACATTTCGGATTTACAGTTAAGAATTTTTATTTTGAAAAAGAGACTTCACGCCAAAATGCTTCCGTGTCAAGCAAAGTCGTTCCTTCTCAACTTCATCGCTTTTGCATGTCTCTTTAGTCAGCTACACGCCTCACCTCTTCATGCTGATCCTCCACTCACGTATTACAACAACACTGACGACGACACTGAAGTGCTTGAAATCGATTTAAATACCATTGAGCAGCAAATGCAACCCGCTGATCATCATCACGTAAATACAATCGATTTAAGTTTCTATGGCAATGCCATTTATGGCACACCGGACAACGAAACCACCGCCGAACTGGTAGCGAATTACGCACCCGACACATCAACGGTAAATCCCGAAGAATTGGGCTCCTATTTGGAGGGTGATATACTGGTGCCCATCAGCGCGAAAAATCTCACATTAAAAAATGGCATCACCTCGGAGAGTTCACGCTGGCCAGACGCTGTGGTGCCATTCGAGATACGTGGCAGCTTCGGCGCACGTGACATGGCCATCATCGAGGAGGCAATCGAACAATATCATCGACGCACATGCATTCGTTTTGTGCCGCGTCGTGGCGAAAGTGATTATGTGTCGATTGTGAATGGTGCGTCGGGTTGTTGGTCGTCAGTGGGTCGGGTTGGCGGCAAGCAGGAGGTGAATCTGCAATCGCCCGGCTGCATGACGAAACCCGGCACAGCCATACATGAGCTGATGCATGCGTTGGGTTTTTTGCATGAACAAAATCGTCAGGAACGCGATTCCTATGTGAGCATACAAACGCAGAATGTACAGCCGTCGGCATTGCCGAATTTCGAGAAGGCTTCGCGTACGGTTGCCTATGGTGTGCCCTATGATTATGGCAGTGTGATGCATTATTCGGCAAATGCTTTTTCGCGTAATGGACGACCGACCATTGTTGCTGTGGTGAGTATTAGATTGTACGCTTTGTGGAGGGGAGGGGGTGAATGTAAAGAAGGAGATGCTAATGATAGGTTGTTTAGGCTGCCGGGTTTAGAATTTTTTAACAGGGATTTTTATTCGAAATTATTGAGGTACATATGTATATGTACCTATTGGGTAGTAAAGGTACAACCAAGAAGTCTTATGAACTCTTGGACCCAGTCGAGCTCGCCTGATAAGTCCACCTTTCATTGGTGAGGTATGTAAATTTTACCTTTAACATGGAAGAGCTCGAAGTTAATTTGTTTCATTCATTTCATGCACTTAAAGTTTGAGTCTCAAACAAATAAATACAAATACTCATTCAAATTATCAAAAAAAAAAAAAAAAGTTTGTCTCAAGAATACACACCATAACAGTCTGTTTGGCAATTGGGGAAGGTCGTTAATTGTTTACAATACGATTCGTTCAACATTCTCGTATTCTCTCATCAAGGTTCCATAACACTTGGTTCAATAAACTGTGTTTGATTGCACGATTAGCAAAGCTATATAGTATTATCATTTGCTTAGATTGATCTTCTGATGAGAGCGCGGGGGAGTTTAATAAACTTTAATACACAAAAAAATAAAAAAAATAAAGTATCTGACGTCTCACATTAATTTCTCTAGAGTATAGTATTTATTTAATAAGATAAGTATGATACGTGCACATTTACTAATATTCTGCTATCTCTCACTCCTCTATCACCACTTTTTAAATACAAGCGACCGGGCGGCAATGAGCGAATGGGACAACGTGACGGCTTCTCACCATACGATGTTGAAAAGTTGAATAAAATGTACAACTGCGATCAATATGAACTTGGTGTTGGTGGTGGTGTGCCTGCTCCCATACCGGGTGGTGTACCAGTTCCGGAGACAATACCAGCACCAGTGCCTGCCCAACCAGCGCCGGCCGCTGCGGGTGGTGCGAATTTGATTGGCAGTTTTTTGGGTGGTCTCATAACGGGTTTGGGCCTTAGCGAGCAGGCCGAAGGGAGCAATGATATTGATGCCTAACGGAAATAACAACAGCGTCTAATAAAGGATGAATTGCTATTATGCATATTGGAATCAACAATGGCGAATTATGTGTTTGTTTTAAAAAAAATTAATTTAATTACCAATCTCGAATCAGTATTATAGAAATAAAAGGATATGAGCTATTCATATAAATTGTTCAGTACCTGGTTGACCGAGCCTATCTCGCGCTGCCATTTTTTTTCTGAGGTTTTTGCAAGGGAAGTAATAAGTTAAAAAAAAAAAAAAATTAGTGGAAAATTTAAAATTTTCAGAAGCTTGCGCCCGAAATTCCATGTATGTATACTAAATTTCATGAAAATTGTTGAAGCCGTTTGTGAGATCCAGAACTAAAGTAAATCCATCTCGCTTCGTCGCGATACCTCTACCCCTTCATGTACTTCTCCCTTTCTTCTTCGTCTTAGACTTCCACTCCATTTTCGTCTGCTTTTATTTTTCCTTTCTCTTTCATCTCCGTTTTCCTTTTTCTTTTCCTTTTCCCTTTCACTATCGCTCCACTTGCCACCCCTTTTTACTATGCCTCCTATTCGTTCTCCCTTTCCCTCTACCAATCTCTGTCTCTACCCTTCCCTCTCCCATTCGATCTTCGTTTCCCTTTCTCATTCCCATACCATTCCATTCGACTCTCTTTTTCTTTTCATCTTCCCTTTACCTAGCGAACCAGGTTGAGCATTGCATCGAGGAGATTCTATATTTAAGCCATGATTCCCATTTCGGGGTAATCCGGGTCCACGTTGTGACCCATATTTGGGCACCCGACCTAGGCATCGCAATTAAAATAGTTTTATGTTGAAGTGCTCATCAAGAGCCTTCATTTGATACCAACACAGCTCAGAAATATTCGAGGGGCATCCGGGTCCACGTTCTGACCCATATCTCGGACCCGGGGTAAAAGTGAGTAAAAAAAGAGATCCTAAATATATATATGTATATATATAGTCGTTTAAAATACAAAAATTGTGTATCGACCATGTACAAACCGCGTAAGTAACATTTGTGGTAAAATGGGATTTCCCGAAAACACATTTCTGGGGTCACACCCCATCCATTTATACAAGGATTTTGATGCGTTGCCCCAATATTTAAGGTCTTGTATGAATGGATGGGTTCGGGCCCCAGGAATGTATTATTGGGGAAATCTAATTCTTGGCAAAAATGTCACACGGTTTGTACTTGTTCGATACGCGGTTTTGCACTTTAAACGACGATATATACATAGATATATACAAGAAATAAAGATATTAGATATTGCTTTTTGTTTTAAATAACACAGTCCAACAAATTTACAAAAATTTTACTCAACACGAACAAACGCTATTAATTATGAAAGAGGATGTCTCCCAGACCAACTTTGCCGAACAGAGTACTAGTCCAGAGGGTCCGAGTTTTTTTTAGAGGGGGTTAAAGTTTTATGGTTTTAGCTGGAGGTGCAATTACTTTATCGAAAATATCTTATAAAAAATTATCTCAAATGAAGTTTTTGAGCTCGGACTTCTTCTACAGAATTTAATAAGGAATTTCTTTCCGGTAGACTTTAACCCTCTAACGCCCACGAAAATGGCTGTTTTTAACCCTTGTTTGGAAGCACATGTATAAAATATAAATTGACAATGCAGATAGAGGGTTAAAATGTTCTAGAAAATTATTCGCTATAAAATTTCACTAGGGGTCCCCTCAGACAAAATCTTTGTACAAATAACGCAAAAGACCACAGGATATAATAATCACAAATTACGCCATGAAATATGCTACAAATTTTATATGTATACACGGTTGGCGAAAAACCTTGAACTGAACCCTCCAAGAGGGTGCCGACTGGTAATAGGCACCACAAAGCCCCGTGCGTTGTCGGGGGGTGTCTAGCTAAGATCAGGGATCAGTGCCGTGTATCCTAGCTCCTCAATAGCTACGGTATGGGGAAATGGTCTTTGATCGTGGTCTCAGGGTAGGGGCTGGATCAAGGTGTCATGCGATAACCGTGCCGAGGATCAGCCTGGCTGGGGGCCCCTATAAATAGCCCAGTCTCGGACGGAGCCCTCTGGGTACCGGGCCACACCCAGTTGTAATTCCTGGCCTTACCCCGGGCAACGCGGATCTCTGCCCGGGGCTGACTGACCCCTCTCTCCGCAACTCGTGGGATTTATTATGGACGAATTCTTTAATTTAAATAAAGAGGCCGGCACTCTTAAAAAGTCGGAAGGGCTCACGCCCAATGAACTAGGGGCTCATGCGCTGCAGGGTCCCACTACTAGCCGCGCTGCGGCTATTGAGGATGCAAGAAGGCTTCAGGCGCTGCCGAAGTCTAGTACACCTCAAAAAAAGATAAATCAGGCTAAGGAGGGGTCCGCCAATGGTAAGATGTCATCTGGTGGAGGTGATCCTGGTAAGCAGCTTGCTACCGGGGCCATTGCCGAAACTGGAGGGCGTAGCCAGGGTGGACCTTTCCTAACGCCAACGGCGTTTTCCCGGCCGGATGATAGGCCGGCTCCGGAAGTCGCACGCAGTAGGCATAGGCGGACTGCTCAACGTATCCTATGTCGGATGGGATATGAACCGGACCTGCTCTCCAGAGCGCTGCCTGGAGATGTGGGTCAACTAAAGGCGGAGCTGGAATGGGCTAAAACCATTATTCCAGACTTCGTCTTTGCTCCTGGAAAGGAGCAAAGTAACAAACGGAATAGGTCAGTGGAGGTTGCGCCTGCTGTCTCCATGGCCAAAAAGCGCAAAACCCAGGGGCCTACCTTTGCAGAGGTTGCTAAAAGGAGCATACTTCTGGGCATCTATGATGCCGGTCCAGGGGGGGAGCGTAAGATTCTAGCCCAATGGCCGTGGGTGAAGGCCGGTATGGCATGTCACTGTGTCAGTGTCATGAAGGAGTCACCTGGTTCTCTTCCCGCCTGTAAGGAGGTGGGTTGGTTCCAGGGCTGCGTAATGGTGGTGGCGTGTGAGGATGCCAGATCGGCCGACCTCTACAAAAGGACGGTCTCCAAAGTGGGTGAGGTCTACCCTGGAGCGATGCTCAGGGCAGTGGACTACAAGGATATCCCTTGTAGACCAAGAGCCAGGGTTTGGATACCGTCCAAGCCAGAGGGGGCGAATGAGGTCATGGAGATCATCAGGCTCTTCAATCCTGAGATCCCCGCGGGTGACTGGAAGGTGGTGAAGATGGAGCACACCACCAAGGCTACGCGGCAGGCTGTACTGCTGCTAAACAAGGAATCGCTCCCCTTCTTAGAGAGAAGGGGTGGCGAAATTAGGTTTGGTTTTGACACCGTCAAAATCAATATCTACGCGCAGGACGTAAAAAGCCTGCAAGATATAGAGGGCCAGCTGGAGAAGGCCGATGAGGAGGAGGAGTTATGCGACGAAGCGAATCGGGTCAGTCTGGAAGATGACTCGAGGGACGGAGGCGCATCATCCATCTCCTCACTGGACTCCTTCAGACTATGTAAAGGGTTCTCGACAGATGAGCCAATGTCTGACGAAGACACTGGCAACACGACGGTGGTGGAGAGGGGTGAACGCCTAGATGGTGCGAATCCTTCAGGCAAATCTCCACCACAGTAAAGCAGCGTCGGCTGCATTGCTGCTCCAGCTGACGGAGGGAGTAGCAGACATCGCCCTGATCCAGGAGCCGTGGGTCGTGGGCAACAAAATATGTGGACTGAAGATGGCTGGGTTCACAATGGTAAGTGGGGCTACTAATGAGAAACCAAGGGCATGTATCTTGGCTAATTCTAACATAAAATTTCTATTTCTTCCTCAGTTGAGTGACGAGGACACAACTGTTATCAGTATCGAGGTCAGTGGGGTTGTGTGCACGCTGACCTCAATTTACATGGCTCACGATAAGCCATCACCAACGACAATAACCTGTCAAATCGTGGAGCACTCAGCGGGACCCGTAATTGTGGCAGGAGATGCGAACGCGCACCACGCTGCTTGGGGGAGTAGCGACACAAATGAGAGAGGTGAGTCCCTTTTCGATTTTATTTTAAGATATAACTTGAGTATCTGCAATAGAGGGAATGAACCCACATTTATTACTAAGAACAGGAAAGAGGTATTAGATGTCACTCTGATATCGGGAAACTCGGAGGGAATGGTAATCAATTGGAGGGTGCTGAATGAGCACTCCTTCTCTGATCATCGGTTCATCCAGTTTGACCTGGTTGGAGTGGCAGTTAGGACTCCGACCTGCAGAAATTTAAGATTCGCCGACTGGCACCTTTATAGGGAGGAGCTTGGAAAGCTCCTCTCAGATTATGAACTAAAAACACCTGAATGTCCTATGGTGATCGAGGACATGGTGAATAAATTTACAAATGCGTGTGGGGAGGCACTGGACAAGGCCTGTCCCTTAAAGATAGTAAGGGGGAAAAAGAAACCTCCATGGTGGAGTCCAGAACTGGACGATGTTAGAAGGCAATGCCGGAAAGCTTTCAATAACGCCAAGGCCTCAACGGAGGCACGCAGGTGGGAAACCTACAAGATGCACCTTAGGGTGTATAAAAGTAAATTGAGAGTAGCAAAAAGAACCTCATGGAGGAACTTTTGCAGCGAAATCGAATCTGTGTCAGAAGGATCCAGACTAAGAAAACTTCTATCCGGTTCGACTCGAAGCGTCCCTGGATGCTTACAAAAATCCGACGGGACGTGGACAGAGACTGGAAAGGAAACGCTGGACCTACTGCTTATGACACACTTTCCAGGGGCTGTAGACGGACCACAGCTCACAGAGAGTGGAGGTGGTGGCCAGCTTCAACTAGGCCATCATCTCACACTAGATGGAATAAGATGGGCATTGGAGTCCTTCAAACCATATAAAGCACCGGGTCCAGATGGGGTGACACCGGTGCAACTTCAGAAGTCAGTGGAAATAAGTGCTCCCTGGCTGTTAGCCATATGCAAGGGAGTTATTGCCCAAGGGTATATTCCAAGCTCTTGGAGGAACTCAAGGGTGATATTCACGCCGAAGGCAGGACGGACGTCCCATGTTAGCCCTAAAGATTTTAGACCTATCAGTCTGGCGTCCTTCCAGCTCAAGGTATTGGAGAGATTGCTGGAATCTCACATTAGAGAGCGAGTGGGTGGGAAACTCGCAACTTCCCAACACGCGTACATAAAGGGAAGATCCACAGAGACGGCGCTGCACGGAATCGTCTCGAGTATTGAGAAATCCTTAGCGGAGAAGGAATTCACACTAGCAGCATTCCTAGATGTAGAGGGTGCATTTAACAACGTCACATCAAATGCGATCACTGAAGCTCTGGCGAATTTGGGCGTCGAACCATGGGTAGTGTCTCTAGTAGACCGAATGCTAACGGGCAGGAGGATACTTGCTGATCTAGCCGGAACTTCGACAAGCAAAATCGTTGAAAGAGGCACGCCGCAGGGTGGAGTTCTCTCTCCTCTTCTGTGGGTGGCAGTAATGAACGGATTGCTGGTGGCCTTGGAAGAGGAGGGAGGCTCTAAAGTCATAGCGTATGCGGACGACCTTGCGGTGGTGGTGAGTGGTAAATTTCCACAGACGCTCTGTGACATAATGCAGACAAAATTACGGCTGCTAGAAAGGTGGACCAAGGACAAAGGTCTTGGGGTTAATCCGGCCAAAACAGAATTGGTGCTGTTTACAAGGAAATATAAAATTCCAGAGATGAAGCTACCAGTGTTAGGAGGCTCTACCCTTAAGCTAGGTGAGTCGGCAAAATACCTGGGAGTGACTCTCGATAGGAAGCTCAACTGGAGAGGTAACATCCAGGAACGCTCCAAAAAAGCTATGGCTGCGTTGTACTGTTGCAGGGCAGCTGTGGGAAGGAACTGGGGGCTAACGCCCAAAATCACAATGTGGCTGTACACCGCCGTGGTGAGGCCAATTCTCTTATATGGAGTAGTGGTCTGGTGGACAGGTCTGAGTACGAGAGTGAATGCTCAACTACTACAAAAGGTGCAGAGAACTGCACTTGTCTGCGCAAGTGGTGCGCTGCGGTCTACCGCCTCAGAGGCATTAGATGCCATTCTTAACATATTACCGATTGATCTCAGCGGTAGGTTATCTGCTGCGTGTTCGGCAATGCGGCTAAAGGAGCTGCCCGAATGGAAGGTATTGGACCAGGGTCATACCTCTATACTCAAGGGTACCCCAAACCAATTATCGGATTATAGTATTCCGAGGAATTCATTCACAAGGAAATACGAAATTGTAATTCCAGATAGAGACCTCTGGGCCAGGGGTCCTCCGGTCTCGAATAATGCTATCCACCTCTACACCGATGGATCTAAGCTTAATGCTAAGGTGGGAGGGGGAGTCTATTCAGCCGACGGGGGGCTAAAACTGTCATTTCGCTTACCGGATTACTGCAGTGTCTTCCAGGCGGAGGTAGCAGCGATACAGGAGGCGAGTGAGTCCTTGAAAGCAAGGAGAAACGAAAGTAAGGAAGTCTGCATTTTCTCAGACAGCCAGGCTGCTCTGAAAGCGCTTGGGGCAGTCATATGCAAATCCAGAACAGTGGAAAACTGCCGCAGATCTCTAAATGAGATGGCTAAGCAATTTGCCATACACCTCGTATGGGTGCCTGGACACTGGAACATACCGGGAAATGAGATGGCGGATGAACTTGCTAGAGAGGGCACATCCGCTCCACTTTCAACGTCGTGGAAGGGATTAGGTATGCCGCTCGCTACTAGCAAGCTCAAACTCAAGGAGCTTTACTCCAATGAAGCTAATAAAAGGTGGCATGGTATGAGTACATGCAACCATACTAGGCTCTTATGGCCTGACTGGGACGCCAAACGGTCGAAGAGTCTTCTTGCACTCGGAAGGTCTGAGCTTGCACTAATGATGGGGCTAATTACAGGCCATATAATCCTGGGGAGGCACGCAGAAAGGATGAATGCTCCACATTACGATTACTGTAGGGCGTGTGAAGACGAAGAGGAGCCTGAAACAGTAAAACACCTGCTGTGTGATTGCCCAGCACTAGGAAGGAGGCGACTAAAACATTTAGGAGCCTACCAATTTAATGAACTAGGAGACCTAGTTACAATAGAATTTAGGAAAATTCTAAGATTTGTGGAATCCACACGATGGTTCGAGTAGGGGGTCTTCGGATCCACGTGGTATCACAATGGGACCTCAGGGCCTAAGTGTGCTATGAGTCATAGCAGCCACGGCAACCTAACCTAACCTAACCTGTATGTATACACATTATATGCATTTTTTTGTTCTTTGGATCCTCCCTCCGGCACCGGAATATGAAAATAAGGTGTACCATACACAAAAAAAATAATAAATTGAATAGCTTGATTTTTCGCTTCTTTACATAAGAAATTTATTTAATAATAAAAAATTACAACTTCCACGAAATTTATGCTTAAAAAACTATCATAAAAATAATATTCATCATCTCGATATTAAGATTATATATGTATGTAATTAAAAAAGTTAATTAATAGTCATTAAGTGATATATTAAAAGTTAACTTTCTGTCGATTGGACGCCATTTTACCTACGTCATTTTCTCCTCAGAAATCCTCAAAAGCAGTCAATCTAAGCTTTTTAAAGGAATCAGCGCATTCCTTAGTTGCTGCCATCTTAACCTCCTGTACCGACATATTTTTGGTTAGTTTCATAAAGCTAACCAGGTCGTTGACAATATACGGATTCAATTGACCCTTAACCGGCTTATTATATTCAAGAAATGCTGTTGATCTTCTGCCAGACACGGTATGCGTAGCCAAAGTGTGTTGATCAAAAACGATTCGTAGTAACTTTCGTGTCACTACCGCTCCCGATAGTCGCCAATTGATCTGTATGAGTACATCTTTCCGCATTTTTGTGCCATTCGGTCCAAGAACAATGAACGCCTCATCATTTTCGGTAATCATTTTACTTTCGATAATGGCTTTGATTCGTGCATCGTGCTTATTGAGCCGGCAAAGCGTGCCACTTGGCGGTATAGATGTAGTGTCTGGTTCTGGACATATATCTGGCAAAATTATTACCTCCTCTACTTCATCGGTTTCTTTCAAAATTTTTGGCTTTTTCAAAATAGGTTGAACTGTATCGTCATCTGCTGAACGTTTGTTGTTCCGTTTGGAAGACTTCGACTCACTTGAGAACGTAATATCAGGTATATCTTCAGAATCTGACAATATGATGACCGTCTCTACTCCGTCAGTTTTTTCCGAAATCCAATGTGCGTCATTATGCGTTTTGTCGCTGGCGATGTTGGCGTCCTCTGGGCATGTATCTGATAAAATCTTGACCTCTTGACCTGCTTCGCCTCTTTCTTCTGTTGAATTTTCAAAAATTGTTTGGTCGTTGGTTTGTATGCGAGACTCCATGGGTTCCATCATAATAAGGTTCAGTGGTTCACTAGGAAACGAAACACTTTCCCGTTCTGCAGCAATGCTGTTTTGATTGCCAATTTCTGGTTGTGTAAATACTTCCTTTGCGTTTTCGGAGACTGATGCCTTTTTTACGCTCGTCTCGTGATGCTCGGATAATGATCCATCGAATTCACCGCTTATATTCTTGTCGAAATTTGCCTTTTCCTCCTCATTCCAAATGCTACTGTGTTTCCAAACAAAATCCTCACAAGACATTTTTAGTTAATTTTTTTTTTTGATTCTGGTAAGCGATATTAAAAGTAAAAAGTTGTTACTGTTATAAAAATTCAGATAGAACTGATGTTATAAGCAAATTTCCACGCTTTTTTATATCCTTTTTAGCAGGTCAGTCAGGTGAGATGTAAATGGCGTTTTTGCACAGAGCTCGTTCGGCAAGTCCATTTAGCTCGTTAGGCAGGTAAACATGTACGTGCATGCACTGTAATTCATAACCTTCGGTTGTTGGGCAAGGACTTTTCCACGTTAAATAAATAAATAAATAATTAATAGCATACCGGATGTATGAATAGAATTGCTGGAATTTTCCCATAAGACTCAGGTAACTTATCAGTAATATTAAAAAAGAAAATAGTACGTTCATACATACATACATAAAATTATTCATAAGAGTAGTTTATAGAATAAATATCTGAATTTCTACCTAGATATGGGTGTATTTTCTAACCTTGTACTAAAGAAGAATAAATCTACGCCTGAGTAAAAGATCGTCCTATTCCAAAAGTTGTTTCAATAACGTCCTATTTCAGAATTTGCTTCAATAACGTCCTATTTTAGAAAATAATTAAAAAAAACGCGCTTTTTCAGAGAAATATATATGGAATTTTCTCTGAAATAGGACGTCATTGAAACAACTTTTGATCTTTTACTCAGCTGTAGAAATGCAATATTATAATTTGAATAGAAAATGCAGACAAAAATATAAAAACGTTATAGGGTCTATACACAGTGCGTCTGACTCGCGAGTCATCTGTGTACGTGTTGACTCGCCACGTCACAGCAAAATATCAAACATGTTTTGATTTTCTTGAGTCATGCCAGAGTCATGTCGGTGTAACTACTACATGCACATTTTAACTAATACACCTAAACTGACTCTTGAATCAGACGCATCGTGTATAGACCCTATAAAGGTTTGTAAATACATATTTGTAATTAAGACAAATTGACCCAGACGATGAAGTGAATAATGTTTTTGGTATTTTTATTAGGTTCGCTTATGCAGAAAAATCAAGAAATTTTAATTTATAGCTTACACGTGAGCTTATTAATTAAAGGGTTCTCTGAAAAATAATGACAATACAAATTTTTCTGCAAAAAATCAAGAAATTTCCATTTATGCATATTTTACATGTGAGCTTACTAAATAAAGGGTTCTCAGTGGAAAAATGATATACAAAGCATCATGCCTGATGTCTGTGATCTTTATAATTCAATTTAATTTGTGTGTAACTTAAAAAGTTCTTCAACTGGCTAACACTTTCTATTAGTACAAATACTCCAAAGTTTCATGTCCTTAGCTGTTTAAGGGCCGTTTACTCAATCTCTGATTAACGCTAACCACGGTTAAAGTCCGGTTAATCATCATTATAGACTTCATCCAGGGACGTAACGGTTATAAGAGAAATGAATAACCGTTATGGCAACCAAAAAACCGCTTTGGGCCTGAATACCCGTTATGGCAACCAAAAAAGTGTTTTGGGCTTGAATAACCGTTATGGCAACCAAAAAACTGTTTTGGGACTGAATAACCGTTATTCAGATTTTTATTTTTTTTTTGGTCAGCTATAAAAATCAAGCCTATTTATTTGTCAATATTTCTGGGCGATATTGGTATCAAATGAAAGGTGTTGAGCAGGGATTGTAGCTATGATTACCTCTTTTCATTTGATACCAATATTGCTTAAAACATTCCAGGGCATCCGGGTCCACTTTTCACCCATAACTGGGAACCCGACCTACGAATCTTAACAAATACACCTCTATGTAAAAGCCCTGCTCAACACCTTTCATTTGATACCAATATCGCCCAGAAATATTGACAAATAAATAGGCTTGATTTTTATAGTTGACCAAAAAAAATAAAAATCTGAATAACGGTTATTCAGGCCCAAAACAGTTTTTTGGTTGCCATAACGGTTATTCAAGCCCAAAACACTTTTTTGGTTGCCATAACGGGTATTCAGGCCCAAAGCGGTTTTTTGGTTTTTATAATGGTTATTAAGGACCAAAAGAAGATAAAGTTTATTTTTGCGTAACCTTTTCACCACACTAGAAAAAATAACCGTTATTTTCGGTCCCCGACTTCATCAGAACAGACATTTATCATGTGGTCGATAATGCAGTACATAACTTAACCGGACCTTTATCCTCCGGTTAGCTTTAATCAAAGGTTGAGTAAACGGTCCTCAATGGAAAATTTATACCCAAAAATTTATAATCTGAACAATCGGTTGTATGGGAGCTATATGTTATAGTGGTCCGATTCGGCCGATTCCGAGAAATGATCAGCTAATCATAAAAAGATACCCACATACCAGTGATTACGAATCTGTAACCTTTATTAGAAGGTAGAACCGCTCAAAGTTGACAAATTTTCAACACAGATAAAAATGTGTGCAATTTTTTGTTTTTTTTTTTTTGCATTTAAAATTATTTTGCCTGTATTTAAAGCGTCCGGTTGCTACTTCTTTTGTGTTGTGATGAAATGTAATTCAATTCAAGGTTTAAACAAAAAATAAAATTTCTTGTTCTCTTGTAAAAGTGGTCGGACCTCTTTAAAACTTTGAACTTTGTTCAATATTCATTTACCAGAATACATAAAGTCTACCTGTGTTCACCGCAGGGTTTTTTTTACAAAAAATTTTTGGCTTAAAATGCTTCTAGATTGGCAAAATCTTCCACTGTGCGGTGGTCCAAGGAGATGTCGATAGCAACATAAAAAATCCGGATTCATGTGTCTGTATCATTTTCATTTGCCAGTGAAACTTTCATTTATGATGATCATAAGTAAGTCACACGTACAGTCTCTGGAAGTGTTCCGTTTAAATCTGAAAACGTTTTGCTTCACACAAGCTTGGAAAACTAAAAATGTTATGGAGGTGATGAAAACGGGAAAGAGAGTAATTGTTAATCTATTGACCTTTCTCATAGAAATCTCAGCTTATGAACATTTTCTGCATACGTGCATAGTAATATTTTCTGCTTAGTAATTTGCTACCTGAATCATAAATGTATCTACGAAATCTTCTACCCTTATTATTTAATAAGGGGTTCAAATGTACATATATACATATGTACATACATATACACATTAGCCCATCTACCTGCTTAACGAGCTAAACGGACCTGCCCAACGAGCTTGATTATGCTTAAATCCTTACGCTGGTTAGATACCTGAAAAAAAGGATATAAAACGCCTGACAATTTTTGTTAGAACATCAGTTCAATCTGAAGATTTAAAGCGTAATTACAGCAGTTAATACCGAAGCACCTACAACTAAAAATGTCTTACAAGAAGTTGATGTGGAAATATCGCAGCATTGAAAATATAGAAAATGAAAGTTTCAACGACAATATCAAACAGGACTACGTCGATGAAGCAGCAACCAATCAAACCAGCATCAACGCAGTTGCAGAAAATTTTGCAATCGATCTCTGTATGGTACGGCGTACGGAGTCACCCCAACAGAGCAGCAAACGTTCACGTGATTGTGATTTGGTTCAACCCATTTTGAAGAAAGCGAAAGGAGTTGCCAAAGCTCGTAATTCCATAGAAGACAGCAGTAGCTCGGCAAGTGACAGCCCCCTCATTAAGCGCGCAAAATCATCAGTTACAAAAGAATATCGCGATGAACGTATCGAAGGTATAATCGACAGTAAAATGATTATGGAAAACGGTGAGCAGTTGATTGTTATTGGACCAAATGGCACTAAAGCCAAGAAGGATGCTTTCACTAAAATCAATTGGAAATTATCAGGATCGGCGGTGACACGCAAGCTTCTAAGGATCTTCTTTGACGAAAACATTTTGGCAACGCACACCCTATCAGGCAAGAAATCACCGGCGTTTCTGGACCTGGACATGCCGGAAAAGGGACAGTTGGATCCTAACATTGTTAGCGACCTCATTGACTTTATAAAACTTACAAAGAACATCTCTATACAAGAAGTCAAAATGGCAATAACGACAACATGCGCTGATACATGTAAAAAGTTCAGATTGGCTGCTTCTAAGGGCAAATGTTAAATGGACGTTTAAGTATTTTTTATATACTTACAGTATGTATATATGTATTATGTAAATTAGTATGTTAGCTTTTTTAGTTTAAATTTTCTATGTATTAGTTGTAAGTTTGCGATTTTAAATAAATTTCTTTTGAAAAAAGCGTTAAAAAACCAATTTAAAGAACTCTTTCTTTTCATGATTTCAAAAATATGAGTTTGGTGTTGGGATATCGCTTAATATATACAGTACCTGGATGACCGAGCTTATCTCGGGCTGCCATTTTTTTCGCAGGTCCTCGCAAGCGAAATAAAAAGTGGAAAAATTAAACCCCTTGTAGGTATACTAAATTTCATGAAAATTGTTGAAGCCTTTTGTGCGATCCAGAACTAAAGTAAATCCGACTGGCTTGGCCGTGATACCTCTACCTATTCATGTCCTTCGCCCTCTACTTTTCTTTTCCCTTCCTCTTTATCTTTCATCTCCGTTTCCTTTTCTTTTCCTTTCCTTTTCTTTTCCTTTCCTTTCCAAATCGCTCTCCCTAACCCCTCCTTTTCTCTCACCCTCCTATTCGTTCTCCCTTCCCCTCTCCCAATCTCTCTCTCACCCCTTCCCTCTCCCGTTCTATATTGGTTTCCTTCTCTTCTCCCTTTCCCATTTCCATTACATTTCGACTTTCTTTTTACTTTTCATGTTCCCTTTACTTAGGAAACCAGGATGAGCATTACATCGAAGAGATCTCTATATTGAAGCCATGATTCCCAATTTTCGGAGTCATCTAGGTTCAAGTCCCCACTAAGACCTTTAATTTGATACCAATATCGCTCAAAAATATTCGAGGGTCAACCGGGTCCACGTCTTGACCCATATCCGGGGACCCGGCCTAGGCATTACAATTAAAATAGTTCTATTTCAAAGTCCTGATCAAGACCTTTGATTCGATACCAAGGGCGCTCAAGGACATTCGAGGTTCAACCGGGCCTACGTTTTGACCCATATCTCGGGACCCGGCCTAGGCATTACAATTAAAAGAGTTCTATGTTGAAGTCCTCATCAACACCTTTCACCTGATACCCATACCGCTCAGAGACATTCGAGGTTCATCCGGGTCCACGTTTTAACCCATATCTCGGGACCCGGCCTAGGCATCACAATTAAAAGAGTTGTATGTTGAAGTCCTGATCAATACCTTTCACTTGATACCCATATCGCTCAGAGACATTCGAGGTTCATCCGGGTCCACGTTTTAACCCATATCACGGGACCCGGCCTAGGTACTACAATTAAAAGAGTTCTATGTTGAAGTCCTCATCAAGACCTTTCATTTGATACCCATTTCGCTCAGAGACATACGACGGTCATCCGGGTCCACGTTTTAACCCATATCTCGGGACCCGGCCTAAGCATCACAATTAAAAGAGTTCTATGTTGAAGTCCTCATCAAGACCTTTCATTTTATACCCATACCGCTCAGAGGCGTTCGAGGGTCATCCGGGTCCACTTGTTGACCCATATCTCGGGACACGGCCTAGGCATCAAAATTAAAAGAGTTCTATGTTGAAGTCCTCATCAATACCTTTCACTTGATACCCATATCGCTCAGAGACATTCGAGGCTCATCCGGGTCCACGTTTTGACCCATATCTCGGGACCCGGGATAAAAGTTAGGAAAAAAATTAAATTTTTCGGGAGAACACCTCCGAAGCTCCCTGCATACCAAATTTCATGAAAATCGTTGGAGCCGTTTTCGAGATCCTGATTATATATATACATATATATATACAAGAATTGCTCGTTTAAAGGTATTAGATATATGGGCGAATCCGTGTAAAAAACAGGACATCATTTGTAGGAATCGGCTAAATCGGAGCACTATAACATATGGCTGCCATACAACCCATTGTTCAGATTATGCATCCTTGGGTATAATTTCTCCATTTAAACAGCTAGGTACGTGAAACTTTTCAGCATTTGTACTCGAATTGGCCTAAACAACGTTACAGAAAATTGTCAAGATCGGACCACTATAACATATAGCTGCCATACAACCGATTCTTCAGATATAGATTTTTTGTGTTATAGCTTCTCCATTTAATCTACTAAAACGTTTCTAATTAATAATATCCCAAGCTTTTGATCGCGTATATCACGATGGCCTCTTCTATAAAATAAAAAATACTCTCCCTACAAATTACTTTCTATTTATACAATCTTATCTAAAAAATCGCTACTTTTTCGTCAAAGAAGGAGCAGAGCAGTCTGAGCTTTACGAGAGCTTAGCAGGCGTCCCGCAAGGTAGTGTAATGGGCCCAATACTGTACCTACTTTACACATATCGCACACTAAATCAAAAAGCGTTACAACTCAAAATTCAAAAATTTTCAGGAGAGGCAAACAACTTTTTAATTTTTATAGGTATAATAGTTATTTCTCACTTAAAAAGACTGATGGAAAAAATTTTTTGGCAGCCGCTAGAGATATATTCTGTGTACCAATTTATGGAAGAAACCCGATTTCGAAAAATTTTGAGTTGTGACGCTTTTTGATTTAGTGTGCGATATGATCTCCCAATAGCAGAAGGAGTCACTATCGGCACTTTTGCCGATGACACTGCCGTACTGGCTGCAGACCTCAACCCTAACGTGGCCTCACTCAAGCTTCAGAGAAGTTTAAATAAAATTACCCATTGGCTGAAAGACTGGCGGATGAAGTCAAATGAATCAAAATCTGTCCAAGTGACGTTTACCACTAGTAGTGATGAGCGATATATCGTAAACGGTGATTTTTTAACTGTGAATAAAGAATCGCAAATCGCAATTGCGATCACTTTTTCAAAATAGCAGTTCACTACTTATTGGGAACTGTTATCGATGTACCAAGTAAGCAGTTCACCTATGTGAATCGCAATCGCAAAAGCATTATAAATTTCTTTTTGTTTATACTTTTGAGCAGACCACATACGTATATAGAAATATAAGAAAAAAAATTATTGAATTTACAATTTATCTTTGAAAAATGTTTACAAACAGCGAAATTACTGCGGAATACGTTGTTATTGCTATCATTTTGTTAACATAAAATGAAGACAGGTTATATTGCTCAGAAAACGCAAAATTAATCTCTACCGGTAACTGATGATTTTATAGCAGTCCATGCAATCGCAATAGCAGTTAAAAATCGCAGTGATTTAAAAATAGCAATCACCGAAATCACAGATATCGAAAAATCGCAGTTTCTCTCATGTCTAACCACTAGACGTAACAATTGCCCACCCGTAAAACTCAACGGCATTGATATACAGCAAAGTGACGTAACAAAGTACCTTGGTATGCATTTCGACAGAAAACTAACATGGAGAACACACATATTCACCAAACGAAAAGCTCTTGGTATAAAACTGAGAAATCTTTATTGGCTCATGAATCGAAACTCCCAACTATCAATCGACAACAAACTCCTGCTCTACTCAGCTATCTTAAAACCCATCTGGACCTATGGCATACAGCTATGGGGAACCGCAGCAAACTCAAATATAGAGATTCTCCAAAGATTCCAATCGAAAACCATTAGAATGATTGTAAATGCGCCCTACTACGTCACCAACGACCAACTACATCGTGACCTAAAGATACCTACTATCGCTGAAGAAATCAGAAAGTATGCTGCATCATACCAAATGAGATTATTAGCTCACCCCAACCCACTCGTTCTAGCCCTAACGGCAAAACCAATTAATTTCGTACGCCTCAAAAGAAAATCATTTACTGATCTTTATTGATGCACTGCAATAAATGGATGCGCTACTGAGAGCAATCCATACATGCCCACCATGTTTATTAAGTTATTATTAATTACTAATTACTTTTAACGAACCACAAAATTGTTAGATGTATTTTACTTATACAGTTGGCAAAATATATTGGATGGTAAAAAAAAAAAAATAATTATATATTGTGGAACGAATTTCCGTCGTCCCTTGTCAAGTTTAATTTGGTTATAAGCCGGTTTCGGCTATGTGCGATCTTCAGTATCTTGTTGTTTCGATGGCACATAGCCGAAACCGGCTTATAACCAAGTCAAACTTGGCAAGGGATGACGTAAATTGTTCCACAATACATCGCAATCCTTCCCGAATTGACAATGCAAATTAATAAATATTTGACAATGTAAAATTTCGTTTTCCGCGATTTTCCGCGATTTTCCGCGTTCCCCTTAACTATTGTTAACTATTCACGGTAGGCAGGAAGCGACGATAGGTTGCATGAAAATGTCGAGAAAAAAGGAAAGTGGGGTTGTGTTATGTGATGTTTATAGATGAAACATCCGTTGAAATTAAAATCCGAGCTGCTCCTTTTTCAAGGATATCCACATTTTTTGTTTTTTTTGAAAGGATCAAATATTGAGGAAATCGAAAATTCGCCACCGTCCAAATTTTTCCTATTTCAATACATTATTTGGTCGCTAAGGGATACAAAAAAAGGTATTAAAAAGAAAAAAGGACACCTGTAGTGGAAAAATCCAATGTGAACAGGACCTAAAGGATAACCACTGAAATATAAAATAACACAAAAAGTACCCTTTTTAATTTGCGTATAACTCCTAAAATGTTAACTCTACGTGAAAATTCCTTATAATATGTTTCATTCAGAATAAATAAGGGAATATTTCTTTGATATACAATTTTGATGTACCTGCAGTGGTTAATGCACTTTGGTCCATCTAAAATGAAAATTTCAAAAAAAAGTACTTTTTTTTATGGTGCTACTTTAAGTTCAAATATTTTTCTAGTTTATGTAAATATTTTAATCTAATGATCCAACTCTCACTCCTACATATCTATACGTTAATACTAAAAAAGAGTTAGAGCTGAGATACGCGCCCGCTGTGCACGGTGGGCGGGAAGCAACAATAGGTTGCATGGGAATATCGTAAAAACGATGGCCCAACGAATATGTGCCTAGCTGTGTGCTGGTACTAATTTTCGTTTAAAAAAAAATGTTGGAGATTTTATTCACGCTTGCTGTGTGTTTATGAAGTATATTAGAATATCATTTTACGTAAGTTTTTAGCCGGCGATCGTTTTTTCGATATTTTCATGCAACCTTTTGTTGCTTACCGCCCACCGTGCACCCCTAGCGCGTATTTCAGCTCTAATTCTTTTTAATATTAACGTATAGATATGTAAGAATGAGAATTGGATCATTAGATTAAAATATTTACATAAACTAGAAAAATATTTGAACTTAAAATAACACCATAAAAAAAGTACTTTTTTTTTGAAATTTTTACTTTAGATGGACCAAAGTGCATTAACCACTGCAGGTACAACAAAATTGTATATCAAAGAAATATTCCCTTATTTATTCTGAATGAAACATATTATAAGGAATTTTCACGTAGAGTTAACATTTTAGGAGTTATACGGAAATTAAAGTGGGTACTTTTTGTGTTATTTTATATTTCAGTGGTTATCCTTTAGGTCCTGTTCACATTGGATTTTTCCACTACAGGTGTCCTTTTTTCTTTTTAATACCTTTTTTTGTATCCCTTAGCGACCAAATAATGTATTGAAATCGGAAAAATTTGGACGGTGGCGAATTTTCGATTTCCTCAATATTTGATCCTTTCAAAAAAAACAAAAAATGTGGATATCCTTGAAAAAGGAGCAGCTCGGATTTTAATTTCAACGGATGTTTCATCTATAAACATCACATAACACAACCCCACTTTCCTTTTTTCTCGACATTTTCATGCAACCTATCGTCGCTTCCTGCCTACCGTGTATTGTACTTATCTATTATATAAAAATGAAATGTAATCAACCGATCTTTATGAAATTTTCACAGTAGATTCATGTGGTATAAACCAGGTAACTCCAAATGGCAATTGCTCAATTTGGTTATAACAGGTTCTACATATCTTGTTGGGAACCCAGGACTCACCTTTGATAATCGGCTGATCAAAATAATCTTTATAAATTAATTCCACAACTGGAGTTACATATTAATCAAGCTTGTTTTTATAATAAATTTAGCACAAACAAAACAAAAATTCGATCGCGGAATTGCTTGACATACTTTATCCGCCATTTTTTTAATTAAAAAGCTGCTAATATTAACTCGAAGTAAAATCGGGTGCGATTAATTTAATACTAAATATCATTGTCGGCATTTACACACTTTAAAATCACGGTATACTTGACCGGCATCAATTGCAATTGTTGGTGAGCACAGTGGATAAAAGTATGTGTTTAAATATTTTAGTTTTTTTTTTTGTTTTTTTTAAGTGTTGTTTTTATAAAATTTTCATTCATCGACCATAAAGCTGTGCATATCAAAGACAAGGGAATTCAAGCACCTTTATAACAGCGTGAAGGTTTTCGAAATCGCTGGCAAAATGTTCGAAATATACTACTTAAAACATTTTTTTCGGGCATCTTTTCCTTTAAAGTGTTTTTTCATAAAATTTTTATTTAAAAAAGGAGAAAGGTGAGCATATCAAAAGAAAGGGAATTTAATCACCTTTACAACGCTATGAAGATTTTCGAAATCGGTTGGAAAAAATGGATATATTCGACTTTTAATTTTTTTGAAGATCTGACCTTTGACCCTTTATAAAATTTGCTACATAAGGCGGATCACACCCACATTTTTTATTTTTCAATTTTTTAAACATTGCAATCAAATTAGGGAGGGTCGAATTTCGAAATTCGAAAGCCCATTACTAAATTTTGGAGGCTAACTTCGAAAAATGGCGTATACATACATATTTTTTTCTTATGTCTCTATCTCTTCGAAAAAATTGGTTTGGTCCAATACCCAGCCGGCTGCTGTACAGTGTAATTTATGTCTCTCAATATTCTCTTCTTTTTTTTTTAAACCAGAATGGTTTTAATTTTATGCTTTTTGGCATTGTTAGATATCATTACCAAAATGGAATTAAAATTAAACTCAAATTTTTACTGTGTTGTTTTCGTATGGTACGACGATCAACGTTGCCGTTTGGGACACTAAAGCGGCAATTTGAACCTTTTTTAAAGCCAGGCCACCTGAACCCAACTTTTTGAAAATATGCAATATTTCAACCTTTTTAAAAATTCGGGCCACTTTTGGTCCTTTTTTACTTTCAAAACAATAATTATTAAATAATTTTTAGTTTTTTCTAAAATATAAGAACAAAAAACCTATTTGTTACTATTTTACTTTGCATTGGCAACTCTCCGCTTCGAAAGGTTCTTTATTTAATTTGTTTGCCAACACTACCCTTTAATACTTTGAAATTTGGGCTGTTCGTTAAGATAATGAAAACACACGGAGCAGCCCAGACACACACAAACACATATAGCGTTCGTTGATCCATAGGAAAGTGCAAGAAACGTAGGAATTTTACCACAATTTACATTCTTTGCACTCATATTCGCTCTTTTTTGGATTAAATTTCTACGATTCTTGCACTTTCCTACGGCTCAACGAACGCTATAACAGTTTTTTTTTTTAATTCCTTGCCTTTCTCGGGTTATTCCGTCTGCTCAACGAACGATCATATTAACGCTGCGTTAGTGTAGAGAATATTTTAAATTCCATTTTCTTTAAGCATTAAATAAACCACAAAAATATATAAAAATGTGTTTTAGCTAAAAAAAAAATTGGGGCCACTTTTTTTAATTTTTTGGGCCACCTTTTGAAATTTTTGAGCGGCAACACTGACGACGATATGTGCTAGTATGCAATTATCTTCATCGAAAAAATAGAAAATTTTGTTAATTTAAGTTATTCTAAGTTTAAATTACTTGAACTAATCGTTATGACCCCGGTTGGGAAATTCTGTCGCGTTCGCCATGTCACGTTACAAATTTCTTCCTAAGCTTATAAAAATCAAACTAGTGCATATATTTTTACGGTAAAACCACCAATGTGGAGTTACATTATTCTACTTTTTAAATGTTGCACCAAAATTCGCAGAATTTTGCACTTTTCTAATAGCACATAAAAATTTCATTTTCGTTTTGTCACGTTCGTAATCGCTCTTTAAATGCCAATATCTCAGAAGCTTGAAATCGATACCACTTCTTATTTGCACCGATTATAGTGCTGCTAAAGTGCTTTCAAAAAATGAAAATCAGAAGAAAAATATTCAACGCTATGCATACTTTATTCAGCTTTGAATGCGTACGAACGTCACGTTCGGCATTCTGGAATCAGCCATATATGTATGTTAATGCAAAAACAATTTTATTCTACCAGATATATCATCCGTTTTATGCAATAGGGATTTAACTCGAAATTTTCGATTTCTGGGATTTTGCCATATATTTCAATAACTGGGTAGTGCCTTTGAGTCTAGTCTTATAAAATACTCAAAAAGATAAAAATGGCAGAAATAAAAGTGATTTTGTAGTTAGCCGTAGAAGGAAACTATTAGAAATTATAAAACTTTATTTGCGTTTTCCCAAAAAAACTTTTTTTTTCAGTTAAATCCCTATTGCATAAACGTGCGATATGTACCTATAGTTATCCATAAATCATTTTATTCCACCAATGCTTGAGGGTATTTTTTTTTGTTTTGCTTGGCTTTTATTTTAAATTTTTTTTATTTTTTTAATATGCCTGTTAATTTTTTTTTTATATAAATTTTTTTTCTCTTTTAATTTAATTTCCACCCTGCTAGCATTTGGAAGAGCGTTTTCTCGTCTATCTAAAATAAGTAACGTCTGAGGCACTTCCAGGCGTTATTCGGAAGAAACAAATTTCATTGCTATCGCGTGTCTCACTTCTTGGTGTGTATGCAGAAGATACATACATACTTGAATAGTTTCTGCGAATTTATTGTGAAAAAAAAATCGAAATATTTTTTTTTAAATAAATAACAAATGATTTAAAGCAAAAGATTTGCTGATGAAAAGTGTGTTAATAAATAAAAAATTGGGCAAGAATAAAATCCCGAGTTTAGAGCAAAGTTTAGTAGAGCTGCAGTTATGCATTACGGATCATTAGCTATTGATTGGGTAAGTTATGGATTAATCGAAGGTCGTATGCATGTTTAAAGCATCACACACCCTCTTTTTTACAGACTCTACTGCATCATTGCACCAATGACATCAATAACGATTTTCGTTCAATTAGCTGTTACCGTCATTTGCATTGGCACCGCTCTTGATGATAACTTAAATACGTACTATTGTTTGCTTGTGTTAAATAGAATTAAAACAAAATTACACATCTATTTATAATTTTATTTGGGTTCTTAATAAAGTGAGACATCTGTAGGAGAAATTATTAATTGACGCTTTTGTGTCTTCCAGATGACACTAAGAAGTTACTTCTGGAAGCGTCGCATTCGTTTTTTTGTACGTAACGTTTTTGTCTCTTCCAAACGATACTTGGAAGATACTTCCTGAAGTGTCGTTTATGACTCTTTATGGACGTAACGTTGACGGGGAACACTTTTTCCCGAAGGAAGATAGGAAAAAGTTGAGAAAGCGATATCTTCCGCGATTGAATTAAACTTCGTGACGTTACTTTTTCGTCACTTCCACGATAATAAATGTTGGCTGGGCAATTAATTTTGTTTTTGATCTTTTAAGATTTTTGTATGTATGTATGTATGTATTTTTCTGGTTCACAGTTTATGCCGCATAACTTTGTTGTAACTCCAAGTCTCTCTGTGCGGTCAAAGCTCTCGCTCTCGGAAAGCGACAGCTGCTCATGCTGTGCAATCGGTATTGCATTTCTGGCTGTGTAACTCTATCGCAAATCTTTTTCTTTACCCTATTTACAGACATCAAATTATCTTCCTCCGCTTCATCCACATCGAATTCATCCATCTTAGCGCACTCCGGGCATTGTTGCGTTAGCACAATATCATCCAGTGCTGTTGTATATTCGTAATCTTTCACCAACTCCCCAACGAGATAATCTCTCTGTTCACCTTGTCGCTCCGAATAATAAACGGCCGCTATAACGCACATTATGCGATCTTGTACAAGTTTCAGCTGATCTCGTAAGTTTTGTAGATCAACGCTTTCGTAATTACCCAAATATTTTTGCAGTGAATCCCACTGAGTTCGTGTATGATCTCTTATGAGTTCAAAGCCTTTAAAGAGCTTCTTTAGCCGCTCAGCATCCTTCTCAGATGCTGTTTGCAGCTCTGCATTGCTTTTACGTTTATTTTCCAAATACTGTTCCAGACTTTGGATTTGTTCCAATTGATTCTGAATTAAACTGCCATTGTCGTGCTTCAGATTGTCGATATCTGCAAGGAGGCGATTTACAGCATTGTTGAGCAGCGTCATGTGGTAGCTCGTCTCGTTGGCATAATTGAAATAGGAATAATATAGACTTTCTTGCTCTTTGAATTTATCGATAACGCCCGATATATTCTTTTCTCCGGTGTATGTGAAAATCTTATCCAGTACATCTTTATTGATATTGACATTTTTCTTCAGCTCTTCACGCTTTCGCTGACGTCTCTCATACTCTTTGGCCGTCAAAACGCGCAGTTTTCTGTGTTCCATCTTCTTCAACAGGCAACCCGATTCATCGGCCATCGCCGCTTTCATGCGAGTTATGTTACGCATTTCGGATTTCTTTTGCTCCCACAATCTTGCCGTTCGCTTCTTTGCCGCATCGAATTTCTCATACAGTTCGATGCACGAATCGTATTGTTGCATTGCATAGCCGATTAAATCGGTCATATAACTTTTATCGCTGTTCAATTTTTGTATCATTTTAAAATAATGATTGTCAAAAATTTTCCGTTCATGCAACAACTGCAGCAATTGCTCTCGCAACTTCTCATTCTCAGCCGCCATCTTGCATTCTCGCGTTAGATTGACAATGCCCGTCTTCAACGTTTTTATATGCTCCGATAAGTTCTCTTCGCATTTGATGTGACATTTTATGTCTCTCTCATATTTGTCGTTAACTTTTTGGTATGCGGCACCGGTTGCCGTCCATATTATGGTCTTAATTTCAGCTTTCTCCTTTCGCAATTTTTCCAATCGCTTAACTAGTTTTGATTTATCGACTTGATTACGTCGAAAATTTTTCATTCGCCCAGCGAAGGCGCGTTTGTAGTTGCTTTGCTGCCTCGCCAATTCGCTAAGTTTAAGCGCATGATTTTTCAGAAAAGATGATTTTAAGTCTAACTTCGTTGACGCCATTCGCCAAATGATTTAACTTATTTGGAGCGAAATTTTAAAAGATTTATTTGAAAAGATGAAAACAAATAACTTGCATGAAAAAAATTCGAATTATGTGCACAGCCGAATTAGTTTTTTTTTAAATTAATATTTTTGTTTTATGTAATTTGGAGACACTTCAAAAAATTGTTCTCATTTCGCATCCTTGGTTCACAGTAATAATTTATAAAAAAAAAAGGTCACAGAAGAGAGAGTTGCCATATATATTTCCATAACGTCCGATGCAATGGCTACTGAATTGTTCTAAAAATATTTTTTTATAAAATTTTCATTAGATTAAGGATGATTTCGGTTGAGCGTGAGAATAGGCTTTTTGACTGAATAAAGAGATTCGCGGGTAGAAAAAAAATAAAGGTAAAGTGTGCCATCACGGTAGTATCGATTAAGGCGGACTCATCGTTAGAGTTCAGAACTGAAGTTGAATTCATGAGTTAACAAATAAAAATAGTTCGGAACTTTTCGGAGTTCCTCTCACACCCCGAAAATACAACAACAACCACATGGGAAAAAAGTTCTGAACTCGAACGATGAATCCGCCTTTATTTGCAATTATGTAATCTAAAAAAATTGCATTCATTCAAAATTTATTTGGTTAGGCTATAGTGGCTACCTCCATTCGTTCGAAACGGGGGCACACATAGGCCTGGCGGCCCGTTGTGATAGCACGTGGAACTCTTGATTTCTCTCCGTATAGAGAGATTACACGCCTATAAAACTGGACCAACCTGAATCGCCTCATGTAGCGTAAGATGTCAGACACTCGCGTCTTCGAGCTCCTCCAGACTTCCAAAGGAGTGTCTGTGGAGGCAAGCGTACCTGGAGCTAGACAGCGCGGGACAAGAGCATATATAGTGTTCTACCTCCTCCTCATCCCTACAGCTGCGACAGAAGTCGTTTGTAAGGAGGCCCATGCGAGTTCCACGGATGCCCATGAGACATTGGCCCGTTATTATACCCACCAATGGGTCAATTTGGTGCCGACTGAGAAGAGTTACTGATCTTGACCTTGCCTGGTACAGCTTTGGCCATACATATAATAATAATACACTGGCTGGTTTTATAACTCTGACGGGTTTTATGGCCGAGCTTCACTACCAATAAGAGGTATGCTCCTTAACTTCTGTTTCTCCTACTAATTGGGTGGACCTACAGTTTTTGCCGGCTCCGAACGGCAAATGCATTTTTTTGTGAGAAGCTTTTTCATGGCAGAAATACACTCGGAGGGTATGTCGCCCACTGGCGAGAGGTGACCGCTATTGGAGTTTTTTATTAATTAGAAAAATGGTTTGGCGTTTGTCCGGACTGGGGTTAGAACCCGAGAGCTCTGGTATGGCAGGCGAGCACACTACCCACTACACCATAGCGACCACCATTTTGCCATATTTGTCTGGAAATCGAGCAAGTTGATCTTCCAGCCCATCTGTCATTTGCTTGTGTTTTATAAAGTAGGATCGTAGAAAGTTTTTACATGTGTTGAAAGGAGAAGCCACCCAGTTGGTGTCCAACGTTGAATCTAAAAGGGTCCCTCCCCTTGCTAACTCGTCCGCTGCGCAGTTTCCTGTGATGTCGCTGTGCCCTGGGACCCAAATGATGGTCAGGCTGCACCTTTCGGCAAGCTGGTTTAGGGCCTTGCTGCATTTAATCATGACCCGTGATGCTGAGTCACTGCATTGCAAAGATTTTATGGCTGCTTGGCTATCAGGGAAAATCGTGACGTCTTTGCCCAATTACAATTTTCCTAGAAGACGGGTTGCCTCCCAGATTGCAATTAGCTCCGCCTCAAAAACACTGCAGTGATCCGGCAGTCTTAGGCTAGCGAAAGTTACTCATTGAGAATTTTGAATCCTGTTTGAGATCTTTCGATCAAAGGGATGTAATGTGATTTGATTATATCCATTCCAGCCAGCCATACATCAATTCGAAATCTAAATCATTCATTTCAATTTATATATGTATAAAATGTGTTTAAATTATAAAAAACTACATATGTACATATAACCTACTACCCACGTCAGTATCTGGTATTCACCTACACCAAAAAAAAACCGCTTAATTCATCTTCTCAACCATTTCGCTTTGCGGCAAGTATACGCGAACGCGGCAAACGACACTGACTAATGCTGTGCAAGCGATATTGCATTTCCGGCTGCATAATGCGCTCATACAATCTCTTCAACACCAATTTCAAGCCCAACACACCCTCGCCACCGCCGTCCGTGTCGTCGGCGTCCGCCTCGCCACATTCCGCGCACTGTTGCGTTAGCACGATATCATCGAGCGGTGTTGGGTAATCGCACATCGTCTCCACATCCCCAACAATATATTCCGCTTGTTGAATGCGCGGATCTTTGCGTTCACGCATAAATTGTGCGATCTTAATTGCGCGTATGCGCTGCTCGAGTATTTTCAAGAAGTGACGCATATTCACGAGATTGATGTGTGAGAAATCGCCCAACAAAGCTTCTAGCGATGTACAATTGGCACGCGATTGATCTTTAATTAATTGTATACCCTGTAGCAGTTTTTCCAAACGTTCATCATTTCGTTCACGCCACGTGCGCAATTCACTGTTTTTCTTTTTTTTCTGTTCGAGCGTTTCCTGCAGTTGTTCGATTGTTTCAAGTTGATTTTGTAATGTATCGTGATTTGCATTTTTTAAATCTACAATTTCATTGAACAAGCGATTCACGGTATTATCTAGCAGCGTCATGTGATAGCCCAATTCATTGGCATAATTGAAATAGGAATAGTAGAGACTCTCTTGCGCTTGGAACTTATCGATGACCGCTTTCACATTGCCCGAGTGGGTGTAGGCGAGTATATTTTGCAGGATGTCATTATATAAATTGATTTTCTTACGATGCTGTTGACGGAATTCCTCACGTCGCTTATACTCCTTCGGCTGCAAGTCGTCCACTACGCGTTCGCGAGCTTTGCAATCCAAAAATTCCAGCCTCGCATCATCGGATGCTCGCTGACGCATCAGTGTCTGCATTTCAGTCGTTTTCAATTCCAGATCCTTGGCATTCTTCTTTTGCAGCATATTGATCTTCTCGTAAGCGTGTATACCACTCTCAAAGGTGCCCATTGCATAATCGATCAATTCGATTATATACTTGCGATCGCTGTTCAGCTTTTGCACCAACTTTGTGTAGATGTCATTGAAATTTGTCCGCTCCTGCAGCAACATCACCAGCTCTTGACGTAATTCGGAATTGGTAGCCGTGAAGGCGCATTCGCCGCGCACTCCCATCTCCAGCTGATTTTCTAGAATTTCCAATTTTTTACGCTGACGCGCCACATACGCCTGATACTGCGAGTTGGGCACCGTGCGCCGATTCAATGCGTACACTTGCTTAGTCACTCGACTAATTTCACGTTCCAAATTTCCTATGGACACCTTCAGCTGTTTGATGTCCTCTCCCAAATGCTCTTGGCATGTTACATGACACTGAATGTTGTTCAGCGAGCGATTATTTTGTCGTCGATGCGTTGCGCCGCTGGCTACCCAAATTTGCGCTCGCAATGTATCCCTATCGGCGCGCATATTGTGAATGGTGTTCTCATAGCCTTGCATTGCAATTGCTTCTTTGCGAGTGCGGAATTTCGTCGAGAGTATTGTCTTGTATTGACGCTGTCGTCGGCTGAGCTTTCTCTGCTTTTGCAGATAATGCTCAAGAAAGCGCGTCTTATTAATTTCTAGACCTTCAGTTTCCATTATGGTGATGGTGTTGGCGAATTTCGTTGAATGCAAATAAATCCTATCAAAATTAATCGTAGATTTTTCTGAATTAAAAAAATAATTAAATATACGCGACCTTTCGGTTCTCGAAGTAAAAATAAATTGAAGTGAATTGGAGAATTTTTTGTTTTCTAGAATGTCAAATATGTATACTGCCTTGCGAGATGAGGTGTTTTTGGCTAAGCTTACAGGGTGTGTTTTATTTCTAACAGTAACTTTTTAAGTAAAATATGTATGCTATAAAATACAGAAATTATTGCGGATACACA
Source organism: Urophora cardui (assembly GCA_960531455.1). NCBI lineage: Eukaryota > Metazoa > Arthropoda > Insecta > Diptera > Tephritidae > Urophora > Urophora cardui. The sequence goes on along the minus strand of OY482672.1, from coordinate 63,491,390 downwards.
AGAGATGATAAAAGGTCATCAGAGATCCGACAACACAGACCATACGCCATCTATGTACTTGTACATCTTGGCTTGGCTGTTACAGTTTATAGCAAAATTCTGACAAATCTCTGTTCGACGTGAAATACATATAAACCAAGGCAAATTCATTATGGTAATGGCAGGGCGAATCCGGCAATATTTGCCTCGATTCGCTTTAAGTTTTTGTCCATCAGAATGTCAAACTCAAAGTCAAATATTTCTTTGTTTGACATTCTTCTGTATTCTTCTGTACACGGCGAGTTAAAAACGAAAAGAAGAAGTCAGCTGTTCACTTACCATTACCATATGAATGAATTTGTATAAACTTTATGAAATAAGAACTGGCAATGGTTACGTTCAGAAGGCGCAACCGGTGCGCAACAGTTGCGCAACTGTTGTGTTTTATCTTCTGAACGCAACGTTGAGTATTTCTGATCAACACAACATGTTGTGATTTTGGAGACTTTTTTCCATCATAAATTTTTTACGCTCACTTTACACAACATGTTGAGCTTACGATTTTGACATATGTACAAAAATATAAATGGTGTTTATGAATTTTGGAATGTAATAAAAAGGTTTCAAAGCCGCGAAATTATTGGCAATTACGTTGGGGATAATTAAAATACTAATTTGTTTATTTAATGTATCAGCTCGTTCAGAAGGCGAAAATTGTATCACTTTCCGATTACTGATATCTACACAACAGTTGTGCTCCACCGTTGCGCCTTCTGAATGTACCCAATGTAAAGATAGATAAAATATATACATATGTTTATGTATATATATGTATTTTGGAGAATTGTATATAAAGTACTACAAAAATGTCAAAAGTGCAAATATAATGTATAAATTTCGAAAATAAATGTTTATAAAATACTAATTTTTAGGTCAAATGAAACCTTTTTCAAGTCAAATTAAACCCTTTTCGAGTTAGGTGAAACATTTTTCAATTGAATTGAAATCTTTTTCAATATCATTTTAAATTAAAAAAGTTTCATTTCAATTTAAAAAAGGTTAATTTCAATTTAAAAAAGTTTAATTTCAATTTAAGCAAGTTTCATTTCAATTTAAAAATGTTTCATTTCAATTTAAAAGAGTTTCATTTCAATTTAAAAAAGGTTTATTTCAATTTAAAAAGTTTAATTTCAATTTAAAAAAGTTAAATTTCAATTTAAAAAAGTTTCATTTCAATTTAAACAAGTTTCATTTCAATTTAAAAAAGTTTCATTTCGATTTAAAAAAGGTTCATTTCAATTTAAAAAGTTTATTTCAATTTAAAAAAATTTCACTTCAATTTAAAAAAGTTTAATTTCAATTTAAAAGGTTTAATTTCAGTTTAAAAAATTTTCATTTCAATTTAAAAAAGTGTCATTTCAATTTAAAAAAGTGTCATTTCAATTTAAAAAAATTTAATTTCAATTTAAAAAAGTTAAATTTCAATTTAAAAAAGTTTCATTTCAATTTAAAAAGTTTCATTTAATAATTTAAAAAAGTTTAATTTAAATTTAGAAAAGTTTAATTTCAATTTAAAAAGTTTAATTTCGATTTAAAAAAAGTTTCATTTCAATTTAAAAAAGTTTAATTTCAATTTATAAAAGTTTGATTTCAATTTAAGAAAGTTTCATTTCAATTTAAAAAAGGTTTAATTTCAATTGAAAAAAGTTTAATTTCAATTGAAAAAACTTTCACTTAAGTTGAAAAAAGTTTCACTTGAGTTGAAAAAGGTTTCATTTCAATTGAAAAAGGTTTAATTTCAACTGAAAAACGTTTCACTTCACTTGAAAAAAGTTTCACTTGAGTTGAAAAAGGTTTCATTTGACCTTAAAATGCTACATCATTGCAGCATCGTTTATTTTAAAGAAATTCTTTAGACAAACGACCACATCGCTACTGCTGCGATATACCCGTCACTTCTAAAGCTCGGAAAATCTTTGTAATCGAATAAATGCATGCCGCCGTGCGCAAATCATTACAAAGTGCAAATTCGTGTGCAACTTCTTTGATACCCTCAGCAGCGCGCTCCATAACAGTTTGTAGGCCAGCATCGACAATTTCCTCCTCCTTCGTGCAATCGCGTATGAGCTCTAGCTTCTTATTGGGTTTGAATTTAGCCTGAAATATTGATTTTATTTTATTAACTTTTGTTGATATAAAATATCGTGCAAAATATTTAAGCAGGCTCCACCTACATGCTTCTTATCACCATCGCTGCCATCATTGAGCGAGTTGAATATCTCATTGATCATTGCCTGATCGCGTTTCACATGCATTTTACCGTAGGACACATGATTGATATTTTTCAAATATTCAAAATACGATACCGTTACGCCGCCAGCATTACAAAACATATCCGGTATGATGAGAACATTCTTCTTACGTAAAATTGCATCGGCGGCTGGTGTCGACGGCCCATTGGCGCCTTCCAAAATCAATTTCGCTTGAACGCTCTCTGCATTCTCAGTCGTTAGTACTTTTTGTGTGGCGCATGGCATTAAAATGTCACATTTTTCACCCAACAAACTGCCCGTTTTCTCTGTCGCCTTTGGGTAACCTTTTACAGAGCGCTTATTTTTTTTATAATATTCCATGAGATCCTGGCGATAAAATGGAATGAAAAGAATTGCATATAAAAGCATGTGGTTTATGTGAAATGAAGGTAGTATATATATATACGGTCTTCTTACCTTCGGATCGATTCCCTCATCATTCACCAACGACACATCAAATTCTTCTACGCCAATCAATTTTGCACCAGCTTCGACCACATACAGTGCGGCATACGAACCGACATTGCCAAAACCTTGTACAATCACAGTCTTATCCTTCCAGCCAGTTTTCCAACCCAGTAAATCCATCCAATCCTTATCCATTATAAAACAATCGGCTGCTTTATAAACACCGCGTCCCGTTGCCGATGTACGACCATTTATGCCGCCTATTGCTACCGGCTTACCAGTCGTAATGGCCAGTCCATTGACGTCATTGTAACCTGCAAACGGATTACATAATCAAATACATTTGTAGATCGCTCTTAACTGTTTTTTTTTTTTTTGTTAACGATCTTAAAATTCCATTTATATTTTACCATAAGTCTTCATATATTGATCCACCAACCAACTCATTTCGCGTTCACTCGTATTCACATCTGGCGCTGGTACATCTATACCCGGTCCAATCATATTACGCCTCAGCAGTTCCATGGTGTAACGTCGTGTTATCGTTTGTAATTCTCTTGCTGTATAGTTTTTGGGATCGATTCGTATGCCGCCCTTGGAGCCGCCGAAAGGCACATTTACACAGGCCGTCTTGAAAGCCATCAAATAGGCCAGAGCGCGTATCTCATCGGCATCCACATCCATGGCGTAACGTATGCCTAATGAGGTGAATAGAAAATATGGTCTTAGCATAAATTTACAATGAAACTGTGGCTCTAAACTTTAGAGTCTAAAGTTCAAATTTGAAATTGTGGGTTCTTCTACATTCGAGAAGGCGTGTCATGTTCTCTTTGAATAGTACTAATTTTGAACAATCCTTCCTGCATCAATCTTCCTTAACAATACTTAATCAATCCTTTAGTAAACTTAGCAGTCCTGTTCCTGACCGGTACTAACCACATACATAACACTTACCACCCTTCAACGGCAAACGATGTCTGGTGTGATGCGCCCGATAACCGGTTATCAGCTCATAGCTGCCATCATTTTTAATTATGGGAAATGTGACTTCTAACAAATTTGTTGTCGTTCCGATCATCTGCAACATGGCAGAAACACGCTTTTCACGCACTTCCTTCTCCATGTATGGATACTTTTCCAATTCCTTGATCATAATTGGCTCCATTAATTGGGCGGCCGAATGATAGTAATACTCGACCATATGTGAAAAGTGTGGATCCTTTTCTTTGGGTATATTTTCCAAATGTTTTGGCATCTCATGTTTCTGGCGCAGAGTAGTTGTCGCACAAAGTTTATGTATTTTTTGCAGCAGCAGCGTGGATCTTATTAAAGATTTGCTGGCATTTAGTTTCGATAGCATGGCTGATGGGCTGTAATGTGGCGTTTTAGAAAATATATGGCTGTATGTACTCGGAAAGAGGAATATAATCTCTATTTGTAGATGTTTTTATTTTTTGTTGTTCGTAATTTATTTTTTTCAGCTGTTAATATTATTTTAAAATAAAAGAAGTCTCTTGTTGTTTTCTCGTTGAACGAATTCAATAAAATGTTTGACAATTTCGAATATCAAAAGTTGAAAAGCAAACTTTTTTGTAGAGTTGAAGAAATCCTCCATTTTATACCCGGTTGTTTTATTGAACATAATTGCTTGGTTGACAAGCTCAACGGAAATAATGTCAATTCCCAGCAAACACAGTCTCTAACGTTAGAAATTTTGTCGAGATTGCCTTAGATAACTAGTGTAATTCTCTATATATTCTCAAATCGATAACTAGGGTTGAAAACTACACTAGAGTTCGATTAGCGAGTGATTAGAGAGGGAGCCAAATCTCACGCCTTTTATCAATTCTCAATATATTTCTGTGATATATTGGGCCATATTAATAAAACCAAGCAAATGCTTTTACTCAAGATTTTTTGTAAATTTGACATTAATTTGTATGAACCAAATTTCAAAATTTGAGTAAAAGGTTTGAAATTTTAAGCAAAAGCAAATGCTTGGCTTTTATTAATATCACCCATTGAATATACATACATATATTGAAATTAGATACTAAAAAATGGTTAATATTACCGTAGTACAATGTTTTCCATTAAAAAGTACAAGAAGTACCTTTAATTTAAATAATAAGACTTGAGTTTTGTTTAAATTTCAGTTCTTATAAATGTGGTAAACATATACATGTCAATATATATAATCATATACAATTTAGGCACATATTGCGTTAATAAAATCTAAACAATGAAAAAATCATGTAAAAGGAGACAAAGTTTTGTTTTTCATTTCAATTGGAAGTATTTGCAAATTCTGATTAGAATCTCATTAGAGAACTACATTAGAATTCGATTTGAGAATTATAATTTTCTCGATTTGAGAATTAGGTACCCTTTTGTTTGAGAATGATTCTCGATAGATTTTCGAGTCGTCCTCTAACGTTAGAGGTTTGAGAATTAGGCTAGTTCTCGAGTCATTCTCAAATCGATAACTAACCTCAGTGTTTGTTGGGTTGTATACCCAGTTGGTTTATTGAAAAGAATTTTTTAAAATTATCCAAATAGCATAACGGTTGGTATTGATAATCATTTCAAACTAGTATTTAGTCTTACGTGATTATTTCTTGCAATCGAATTTTATGTAAGAACTAGCAAATACCCGTACCGCTTCGCAGCGACGAAAAAATTTGTATGTTATAATGAGGGTTTCCCTCTACATTTCCCTTTCGGGTTGGCCAGAAAATGATTATGAGACAAAATTCTGCGTTTAAAATTCTGTTTCCAAAATTCTGGATTCAAAAGTCTGTGTTACAAAATACTGTATGTCAAAATGCCGTTTTCAAAATTCTGTTTTTCATAATTCTGAATACAAAAATTCTGTAAATTCAAAATTCTATTTTTCAAAATGATGTATTGAAAAATCGGAAATTGTATTTGAATTACACGGTGCAGTGAAATAACGCCCGTGGAACTAACGCCCGCGGGCCATTAAATCTCAATATAATGGGACTTAACGTCATACATTTTTGCCCGAAAATGAGACATAAAGCCATATTTTTGATAACGATCGCACGTCACCCTATTTCATGTAAAAAATCCATTATTGTTTCATATTGCCCTCTTTTATGTCAACAAAAATGCATTTGCCTGTCAAAATGTTGTTGGCAACATGGTTCGATAATAAAGATTTTACAGAAGTCAACACTCTTTAAAAGGGATAATTATAGTAGACGAAATTCAATGATCAGCTGTTTAGTAAGTTAACCGCGCCGGGCCGATTTTACAGTGGCCGTGGCACCGCCCCCCGATCCTATATCTGAAGTCGGTACAGTTCGGAGGCATATAGTTTCCGAAATATAGGCATTTAAAGTTGCAAAAAATGCCGTCCTTAACCCTACTTTTGGCAAGGAATTCTTCCCGGAGTAATATCTATGGCCCGGTCCACAGTGCTTTTGTGCAGAACACTTTTCTGCGTTGGCGGCCTTTGGCCGCGCTTACAAAAAATAACCCTGGGCTACACCATCCGTCCGGACGTGTGCCCTAACCGTGGCTATCGCCTCGGTGATGTCCTTCTGCGTAGTAGGGTAAAGTGGGGTCCTTTTGACTTTGGGCACCGTTGACTTTGCCATTTTCGGTGAAAAAACGTTATAAAAACTTCACAAAAATAGAATTGAATGCAGCATTATACAATAACACATGTGTATACCTAATTTGGCAGCTCTGCTTTAATACTTAGTGAAGTAGCACATGATTCGATGATTTTCCGTTAGCTGATGTAATTTTTGTATAGTGCCACGTAAGCGTTTTCACAAGTAAAACGAACATTTTTTTTAAATGAGTGTTCTTATCTGGGTCTTCGAAGCTTAAATATTGAAAATAAATCTGAATTATTCAATGTTTTGAAAGAAAAAAAAATTTTGTGATGATTATTTTGGATAAAGTCATTTGGGGTACATTTCGCACCCTAAATCATAAAGGGGCACAACTCAAAATTTTTCGAAATCGAGTTTTTTTCATAAATAGGTATGTATACGGAACATATCTCTGGAGATTGCCAAAAAAAAACTTTTGAATAACTGTCTCTTTCGACCGAAAAATAACCATTATACCTGGCCCTTTGCCATACGATTGCTTGTAATGGAAAAAAGTTTTTTGGCTCTCCTGAAAATTTTTGAATTTTGAGTTGTGCCCCTTTATGATTTAGGGTGCGATTTGACTTTCCAGTTTGGGGTGCCTTTGACGAATTTCAAATAAAATAATATGACCAATTAAAGGTTTATGTGCCTCTAAGAAAGCTAAACCTGCCAAAACAAACCCATCTAGAACATATCGATGCCGTATAAAATACACTGGATCACAAAATGAAATTTTTTGTCTGTACTTTGGACGTGACTATCCTATCTATATGTAAAATCGGACGCTGATTCCGAAAATCGGGTTCATTTTTAATTCTATGGGAAGGTTTTTGAGATATCGGCAATTTACCGTTATTTGGCCAATGGGTACACTTAATCCAGTATAGCTCTTTAACACAGTGAGTTATCTTCTTTGGGGTGACACCATACGAAAGAAAATTAAATTTCCTTTTCACGGCTCCTATAACATTTTTCTCTAACTCTTATAGTTTCTGAAATATTGACGATTAAATTTTAATTTTTTCGATTTTTTACGATTTTTTGAAGAAAAAGTTGACTTTGTCAGACAATATCTTTAAAACCAATGTCTTCACCTTCGGTTTTAATCTTTTACGTGAAGCTCCATTCCATTAGCAAAAAAAAAAGCTATCAACGAAGAAAATCCATGGTAAAATGGAAAAGTTATAGGCGATCAAGTAAATACAGCCAAGTCGCACAATGCCTCTACACGGGTATATTTTATGCATGTTATACCCGTAAATGGGCTTGTATCTACCGCGCTGCCAATGTGCTGCTACTGCAGATGTGTAGGTATTGGTACAATATGCATAGAATGTACGCGTGCAGAGGCATTGCGCGACCTGGCTGTATTTACTTGATCGCCTATAACTTTTCCATTTTACAATGGATTTTCATCGTTGATAGCTTATTTTTTTGGTAATAGAATGGAGCTTCATGAAAAGGAGTAAAACCGAAGGTAAAAATATTGGTTTTAAAGATATTGCCTGACAAAGTCAATTTTTTCTTCAAAAAATCGTAAAAAATCGAAAAAATTAAAATTTAATCGTCAATATTTCAGAAACTATAAGAGTTAGAGAAAAATGTTATAGGAGCCGTGAAAAGGAAATTTAATTTTATTTCGTTTGGTGTCACCCTAAGGAATATAACTCACTGTGTTAAAGAGATATACAGGATTAAGTGGACACATTGGCCAAATAACGGTAAATATCTCAAAAACCTTCCCATAGAATTAAAAATGAACCCGATTTTCGGAATCAGCGACCGATTCTACATATAGAAAGGATGGTTGCGTTCAGAGTATTTTTTGGCTGTAGAGCAGTGATATTAATTCGATATAAACATTCAAATATCCATTGGGTTTTCACAAGCTCTTTTAAAGTAGTATAACGTTATAAAGTGGTATAGGTTTACAACAATTGTATCAGCAGGATTAGTTTTTCCCATAAAAATTAGAATAACATCAATACAACAACGCAGCCTATGTTTATTGAGTTTCCTATTCGATTTTATTTTTATTTTTTGACTTTTTTCAAGTTTTTTACCATTTATATTTTTATAATATTACCTTTTTCACTTTTGCTTGGTATTTTGCATATTAAAATTTTAGTAAGCATCTGACAACAAAATACAATACAACATATGTACCTACCACAGGTGTTGTGTTTTAATACACATTTAATTTACAGCATACAACATTAAAAGAGCTAGTGATTTTACCATATATTTTCGCTTATTATTATTATACTGTTTAAATAAAAACTTCAATTTTGTTTTATGACATAATGCCTTGTTTTTTAAAGTTAAAAATTAATAAAATTTAGTTTACATTGTGATGGTCACATGTGCCCCTATTCAAGTCACAGTTACCCCTATCAGGGGGCACATTTGACAAAATGGCTTTTTTTTTAAAAGAGTATCTGAAAAAGGTATTTACATGCTTTTTTATAACTCATTAGCTACTCAAATATTGAGATAAATAATGAATAGTTATTGTCAATTGTTAAAACCTTAGTTTTACTCAAAAATGTCTGAGATATGAGACTTCAAAAAAAAGGTGTCAAAGGCACCCCACCTTACCCTACACCCTTCAGCGATTTTTCATTCCAAATACATATATACAAAATCGGAAATATATATACACAATCGGAAATCGAATTACATATTTTTTTCTTAAAAATCAGAATATGAGTGCCTTATTTTCAACAATAAAAAAAACCAGAATTTTTGTCCAAAATTATTTGGAAACTAGAATTTTACTTTCCAGGATTATGACCCTTCATCATTATGTCCATCCAGAATTTTGGAATACAGAATTTTGACTCGAAATTATTAAGTCACGCAGAATTTTTTTTAGTTTTTGCCAGAATTTTGTCCCAAAATCATTTTGAAATACAGACATTAGTCACTATCCCTTCCCTTTCTCTTTCTTTTTCCTTTAATTTAACCTTTACATTTATCTTTACATTACCGAGACCATCCATCACCATCTGGGTCCACTATTTGAGCCATTTCTGCGAAAGCTGTAGGTTGAAGCCCTGCTCAACGCCTTTCATTTGCTACCAATATCGCTCGGAAGCATTCAAGGGTCATCCTTTGACCCATATCTTGGAAAGCAGCCTAGGCATAACTATTTAAAGAGCTCCTCCTCAACGGCTTTCATTTGATACCAATATCGCTCAGAAACTTTCCAGGGTCCCTCGGTTCCCCACGTTTTGACCCATATCTGGGGATCCGGCCTAGGCATCGCAATGAAAATAACTCTATGTTGAAGGCCTGCTCAACGCCTTTCATTTGCTACCAATATTGCTCAAAGACTTGCAGGGTCACTCTGGGTCCACATTTGGGCCTATATTCCGGGATGTTCCGACTTTTTCGAAATTCTTTATACCCCTTTATGTGCGCTAATACGACATGAATCTACTGTGAAAATTTCATAAAGATCGGTTGATTACTTTTGGAGTCCATAAAAGACATACACACATTCATTTTTATATAATAGATTGAAACATTTAGTTTTGGGATAATTTGAGCATTTATTAATTTTTATTTATTTATGTATTTTTTTATGTTTGTATTAACATTTCATTAATCACTAATTAAATGAAGTATTTATGACAGCTACATATGTACGTAGATACAATATAATTTATTATTTATTTATTTTGATTTTCACTTATATTAGATATCAATTAATATTAGTTTAAAAATTTACTCCTACATTTTTCTTTTTACAATCAAGAAACTAGCACATTTTTTTGCCTACAATTAAAAAATATGTAAATATTCTAAATATTTATAATGTAAATATGTATGTATGTATGAAATTAAATAAAGTTAAGCATAATACGCCTAAAAATTAGCAGTTGAACAGATAAACATACATATGTACGTACACACATACATATAAATGCTAATTAAAAATGAAGTTCTGTTGCTTTCAGCATTTTTTTTAATATTAAAAAATTTAAATGATTTTATGTTTTTTTATGCTATTGCTTTAAAAAAAATTTATCAACTCGTTATTGGTAGTTTCAGCGTTTCGGAATAAGAAACGAGTGCTCTGCCAATAGTTTATTCAACACTTTTATCGACGCCTGAGTAAAAGATCACTCTATTTCAAAACTGGTTTCAAAAACGCGCTCTTTCAGAATTTTCTTCAATAACGCCCTATTTCAGAATTTGTTTCATTAACACCCTAATTAAAAATTGTATTCGAAAACCCCCGTATATTTCATACATATTTTTCTGAAATAGAGGTTTTTTTTAAATCAATTTCTGAAATAGGGTGTTATTAAAGAAAATTCTGAAATAGGCCTCATTAAAATAAAATTCTGAATGGGTCGCTTTTAAAACAAATTTTGAAATAGGGTGTTTTTTAAATAAATTTTTAAATAGTGTGTTTTTGAAACAAATGATATGTTTTCCATCTTCAGGAAACTAATTTAAAGTAGGTATTCAATTGTCATGAACTCTACAAATCAAGTAAAGCGATACTTGTTTGATCTCCCTGTTTTTATTGGACTTTAAAAATAATGTTTAATGGTTGCTTTAATTTATTAGTTACTTTACTGCTTTTATGTTCTTTTTGAGTGACAGTTATTGATTACTGCTATTCATTAAAGCCATGGTATCAAATTAAACACAAGCAACTTAAAATTTGTGGATTGGTGTGTATTAGAGGCACTCATATAAATTGATAATTCCACGTGAGCCTGATAAGTTCATATATTTGTCAGCCTGATAAATAAACTGTCAAGACCTGAGAAATAAACGGATTGATTTCAGTTTGTAAACGGTTGGTAACTTACAGCCAGGTTTCCTTTGTTCACAACAATTGTTTACATACATAAATAAGTTCGTAACGAACAAAAATATACGTAAACGAATAAAAATAGTTACTTGGCTGATAAACTTATCAGTTTAAGGCAGTAGCCTTATAGAATCCAAAATTTGCTTTATTTTAACAATTCCGTTGTGATTTGTGGGCTGGAAAATGGGCTTTATCGTGTGTATGTATGCATGTACATATTTATGCATTTTTGTGATGCTATTAAAAATCATACAAAACTGTTATACTAATTGTTCTTTTTATTTTTAAATTGCGCACCTTTTTCGTAATAGTTACTCTTAATAAAATATTATAACTTAAATTATTGCAATTTTTTATTGCTATTACTATTGTTGTTGTTTTTTTTTAATTACTTGTATCATATGGCAATTTTGAGTACAAATATCAAAGCACATGAGAATATCAAAGAATATCTACATACGAGCTTTTAAGAAAAAAAAATTGCAATTGCACATTTTGAATGAATGCATTTTTTTTTTATCTATTCTGTAAAATTTATTTACTTACTATGCAGTTTATATGTGAATGAGAAGAAGAAAAAAAAAATATGTATTAATATACATATGTATAGATACATATACATATTCCTTTTTCTTTAAAAACATTGACTTGTAAAAAATTTTTAATTTAAAAATTTAATTTGCGTTTTTTTCTATGAAGACTGAGATATTTTTATTTTAGCATACGAAATGCAAAGTGAAATAGCTGACTTTTGCAAAAGCCGAAATTTAGGTACAAATGTATGTATACACAATACATACTTATGTATGTACATATGGATATGTATGTATCGATATCATAAGTTAAATATATCGCATTCTGTTACAACTATTAATTTCACTTTCGTTTTAACTAATTTTCTTTGATCTTATTTTTATACTTTATTTTATTTTATTTTATTTTATTTATTTTATTTTATTTTACTTTATTTATTCTATTTTATTTTTTTTTTATTTTATTTTATTTTGTTTATTTTATTTTATTTTATTTATTTTATTTTATTTTATTTTATTTTATTTTATTTTATTTTATTTTATTATATTTTATTTTGTTTTATTTTATTTTGTTTATTTTATTTTATTTTGTTTATTTTATTTTATTTTATTATATTGTATTTTATTTTATTTTATTTTAATTTATTTTATTTTATTTTATTTTATTTTTTATTTTATTTTTTTAATTTTATTTTATTTTATTTTGTTTTACTTTATTTTATTTTATTTTATTTTGTTTTATTTTATTTTATTTTTTTTTTATTTTATTTTGTTTATTTTATTTAATAGTATTTTATTTTATTTTGTTTATTTTTTGTTTTGTTTTATTTTATTTTATTTTGTTTTATTTTCTTTTCTTTTATTTATTTTATTTTGTTTTATCTTATTTTATTTTATTTTAATTTATTTTATTTTATTTTGTTTTATCTTATTTTATTTTATTTTAATTTATTTTATTTTATTTGGTTTTATTTTATTTTATTTGGTTTATTTTATTTTATTTTGTTTATTTTCTTGTTTTGGTTTATTTTATTTTATTTTATTTTATCTTATTTTATTTTATTTTATTTTATTATATTTTATTTTGTTATATTTTATTTTATCTTATTTTATTTTATTTTATTTTATTTTATTTTATTTTATTTTATTTTTTTTTGTTTTAAATTATATTATTTTAGTTTTTTAATTTAATTTAATTTAATTTTATTTTACATTAATTTATTTTTTGTTGTTTTATTCCATGTAAAAAACGATAAACTTAATCAATTAATAAATGTGGAAAAATGCGCTTTAAAAACAGTAGGCACTACAAAAAAAAATTTTTATTCTTATTTTTTTTATTTTATGATCTAAAAATGTATAACTTAAATATATGTATGTACATATGTATATGTATCCAATAATTTTATAACATTTTTACCAATCATACAAACAGTAGTAAATGTAGTATGTTTTCATATTTTATCTTATGATCGTTTATTTTAAAATTTCTTAAAAGTAATGTTAAAAATTGTTTGTTTTTTTTGTTTTTTTTTTTTCAAATATTTTTTAAAAATATTTAATATTGAGAAATATTTTATTTTTTTTTTTTTGTTTTCTTAAGTAGAATAATGATTAATTTTAGTTTTGCGCAAATTTAAAATTAAGATCACGTTTGTTGGGTTTTCACTTCAGCGATCATTTTTGTATCGCCTCAATTTGCATGCCACCATTCAACATTCAACATTTCATAGCACACTTTTTATAGACATATATATTTATTTATACTTTATTATATACACATGTGTATATACATACATATGTAATATAATTTTATTTAAATATGTATGTATGTAATCTCCTCAAGCTTATGTAAATAAATATGTGCCATTCATAATAAATGACTTGAAAACACTTAAAAATGAGTAAGCACAGAAATGGAAAATAGTTCTCCATGTACATATGTATGTATAATTGTACATAAGCAAAATTTAATAATTAATAATTATGTACTATACATATGTATACAGATAGTACATTTTTGTATGTTTGTAAAGTTTCTATGCTATGCTAATACTTAAGCACATGAAAAATAATCCAAATTTAGTTTTGAGCAACGCAACGCTTATTTCTAACCGAATACGATAACGCAGCTTCGCCCCTCAAGCAACTTGTGCGCCCGCTGGGCTGTAAGGGGATTGGTTGGTGGTTGATTTGATGATCTCATAGTATTCGGCATTTATCAAGTTAATATGTATACTTGAATAACAAAGCAAGCGCTCTCTAGTAATCAGTGTAAGTGTTGGTCGGTTTGAACTGGAGGCTTGTCGTTGCCCTGTTCAGAGATTTAATTTCTGTTTTTTTTTTGTATGTTTTCCAAGGCGAGAACCGCGCGCGTAGCAAAGTATTTCATTTAATCATCATCTTTCTTGTCAGTTTTGAGGTCATATTTAGCACACAATTCTTCTGGTGTATAACTATGAAACGAAAGAGAAGAGAATATAGAATTAAGTGAAATTGAATAATTAAAACATTTGTATGTATGTATGTACATATGTTTATTTTTCATGTGCTCGGTGCACTGAAAAAACAACTTACTCAGATTATGGAAAAGTGGGAATGATTCGGCGCTAAAGACATATTTCCATATTTTGATGTACGATTTTCTTCAAATCAAGGAATAAAAACCACGTTTTAAAGAAAATTGTACATCAAAATATGGAAATATGTCTTTAGCGCCGAATCATTCCCATTTTTCCATAATCTGAGTAATTTTTTTTTGAGTGTGGCATTTGCCATCAACTTACCCGATGAGGTTTTGTAGATCACAAACAAATTTATAAACGTAACGCTTGCCAGCCGTCTTATGGATTATATTTTTATCGTAATAATAGCGCAGACCTCTGCTGAGTTTCTCGTAATTCATTTTCGGTTTGTTCTTGCGAATACCCCAACGACGTGCGACCTGTAAGCAAAGAAATATTTTTATGATGCATTTTTTTTATATAATCTCAACATCACCCAAAGTTTATTTTATTTTTTTTTTTTTTTTTGAAATTAAACTCACCTCATCCGGATCGGTCAGCTTGAATTCCCAACCATCACCCGTCCACGAAATGAAACCCTGGCACGTCTTGTCCATCAGCAATTCCAGCAGAAATTGCCACAGCTGTATCGGTCCGGAACCGGTAAAACATGGTACACCACCTTGCATGGGATAGGCGCCCATTAACGCCTTCTCCAAGCTCATGCTATTCATATACGCCGCCGAATGTTGACCCGCATGATGCACACCCCATTGATCGGCCGCCGATTGGCCGGCCATGGTTTGAAACCGCGACGGATCGTAGGGCGCATACTCCGAACCGTAGGCGTCGGTGAATGGTGAGCGTCCGTAGGCATTGTACTTTTGTTCGTTCGTCGCCGCCGTTATGCCATAGAAGTCGGCGCTGTTATCCTGATAGCTCTGATGCTCTTGCGACGATAATGTACTGTGATAGTCATTGTCATCGTAATGGACACCCGAAGCGGCAGCTGCAGCTGCCACAGCAGCAGCTCCAGCCAAATGTGCGGGTAAGCCATAGACCGATGATATGGAGAGATCAGCGGGATCGTTTTGGCCATTGCTGCTGTTGCTGCCGCCACCACCGCCACCGCCACTCAGACTCGAATAGCCGGATGATTGTGTTTGTGTGCCGGGCTCCTCTTTCATTTGATGTTGGGTGTAGAGTGCAGCGGCGGCTACAGAATTTCGCATCGCCATTTGCATATAATTCAAATTGGCACTGTTGTTGTTGTTGTTGTGGCTGGGTGCCTGACCGCCCGCTTGATTGGCATTGACAGCGGCTGTTGCGTTGCTGTTGTTGGCGGGATTGGATTGTTGTTGTTGCTGTTGTTGTTGTTGTTGTTGTGCATGAGAAAGCAATGATGTGTTGTTATTTGCATTTTGCGACTGTTGTTGTTGTTGCTGCTGTTGCGATTGCGGAGGCGGGCTGGTGTTGCTGTGATCATGTGGATTATTGCTATAGCCTGAAATTAGGGAAGAAGAAAATGAAATATGTAAATTAGTGTGACAACCAACTGCATTATGTTTTTATTATTTAACGGATTTTTTTTTACTGTTGTTCAAGTTATGTATGTATTTATTTTTTCCATTAAAAATATAAAATATGAGCCGCACTTGTTACCGCATATTTTTGCATATTTTGTCATAAATTCACATTTTTTCATAATATTTCCGGCTTTTTGCCGAAATCAACTGTGGCAAATAACTAAACGTTATTTTATATAGAGAAAACTTGTTAATGTCAAAATATGTAGACTGGTATAACACTATTACACAGTTCGGTGGTTGATGTTGCCTAGGGGGTGGAATAATTTCTAAGCATCTAAGCAGATTGAAAGACCACTACCCCTAGAGTAAAATCTCAAAACCGGGTTGCCTCATTTGGTCAAATTTCTTTTATTGGAATTTTTTGTCTGAGGAGATCCTTAGTAAAATTTTATAGCGAATAATTTTCTAGAACATTTTAACCCTCTAGCGACCTTCAAAATACGGTTTTTGGACTTTCTAAAAAAAAGTTCCCAAAACGACCTCTTCGTTGGAGTGTTAGAGGTTTAAGATATCTCTTTTGAAATTAATGCTCGTGCAATTTTACTACACAGGGCTACACTGAGAAAAGAATCAACCAAAACTTGGGTAATAGTACTATTTTTATATTAAAAATGAAATCAACCAAAGTTACGTTTAAAATAAAATTTCATATTAATAAAAGCTGAGCATTTGCTTTTACTTAAAATTTGAGACGTTTTACTCAAATTTTT